>OZ012741.1:127965503-128258003 GCA_963859935.3 Lathyrus sativus | reverse complement strand
AAGCAAGTCAGGAGCATCTGAAGCAAAGAAGAATTTTGTATGAAGAGTTTTTCAAAGCATAGTTTCTACAGAAGATTATGAAAGTACTAAAGCTTTCAGTACTGAAGTTTTGTCTCAAATATGCTCTGATATTTAACACGCTGAAAGCACACCTGCTGCAGAAGACTCTGATCCAGCAAGCTCTGATCATCATCAGAAGACTCTGACTCAATTAGATTCTGATGAACTTGCTGAAAACTGAAGAAGAAATATTCAAAGATTATATCCGTTGGAGTAAATCAAACGTCTCTTTCCTCATTTATGCTAGATACAAGAACACAGACAAAACATATTTTTCTGTGCTTTCTTCTTCTAGGAAAGGTCACTTGATGTGAAGTCAAAAAGGCTCAGACCTTTTGGACACTCTTCTCACGTGCAGCTCACCTTGGATCAGCTGCCTATAAAAGCAAGACTTCACCAAATTCTTCAGTTAGATTTGTTGCTGAAAAGAAATTAAAACATTCAAGCTCTCATACTTTCATATTCATTCTTAGAATTAATTTCATTGTACTTAAACTTAAGAGAAATATCACAGTTGTGATAAAAGCTTTTTAGAAGCATTCTTACTCTTGTATTAGATTTACATTGATTGTAAAGGATTTCCTTAAGAGGATTCAGTTGGAATCAGTAGCTCTTGAGAAGACTAAGAACAGTTGTTCTTAGGTGTTACTATTGTAATCTGTTTGATTAAATAATGGATTAAGTCCTTGATTGAGAAAGGAAAATCACTCTAGGAAGGGTGGACTGGAGTAGTTGAGTTCAACGAACCAGGATAAAAATACTTGTGTTTTTAATTCTAAGTTTTAATCTTTCATACTTATTCAACCCCCCTTCTAAGTATTATCTCACCTTCAGATTGCATCAGAGCTCCGGTTCTGCGTGTGCTACCACTTAACAGTGTCAGTAAAGATCTAGAGAGAAATACTTTGATATATATTTAGTTGTTACTATGGCTGATAATACAATATCCAACATTAATAATAAATATGAAGAAAGGGACAGAATCATCACCAAACCCCCTATGTTTTATGGGGAGAAATTTGATTACTGGAAAGACAGAATTGAAAGTTTTTTCCTTGGATACGATGTTGATTTATGGGATTTAGTCATAGATGGATATGTTCATCCCACAGATGGGAATGGCAAGAAGATAGATAGAAAATCTATGACAGATGCTCAGAAGAAAGATAGAATGATAATCATTTAGAATTCTCATTATTTCAAAATGGATTATCTTGACATCGACTTATATTTAAGCACATATTCAATTAAATAATTAATTATTAAATATAATTAATTATTTTATTTACTTACTCAACCGATTAAGACTCTTATATATATATATATATATATATATATATATATATATATATATATATATATATATATATATATATATATATATATATATATATATATATATATATATATATATATATATATATATATATATATATATATATATATATATATATATATATATATATATATATATATATATATATATATTGCTCTGTCCCGCTCATCACACGGGGTCGGCCCAATCCATCTCTCCGCCGTGGAGGGCCTAACTCATTCATCAGCTATCGCGCGCGGATCAAAACGTGTGTTTTTGATGAAAACGTAGTACAACGACAATTCAACTCGGATATCGTCTCAAGGATTCTTTTATGTGATTAATCTACCAAATTCGAAATGGAGGGGGGAGTTGGTTTGGTTTCTGATCGGATAAAGAAAGAAAGTGCAATTAAGCGGTTAAAATAAGTGATTATCAAAATAAGTCAATCTACTGTTTTCGGTTCCGGCTTATCACAGGTTTCTACCTTACCAATTTCCTAAGCGATTTCGATCTCTATTCGATTCCTCTGTCAATTAACAAGTGCAAAAGACATAAACTAGATTGACAATTACTATATTCCAAATTAAGCAAACAGATTAAATTTTCGTGAATTAAGCAAACACGAATATAAACGCGAATTAACGACAAAGCGACGTAACGGCGAATAAAAGCTAAGGATGCAATCATACGAATTTAATCAAAATAATTCTATAAACTAACAGATTAAACAAAAGCAATTCATAGAATAGTGTTGAAAGAGAAACGAATTAAATTGATAAAGTAATAACCTCAAAGCATTGGAACGCGATTACAGCAGAATGACTTTAAGGAATTAGCTCTCCATGGTTCCCTCAAAGCTCCAAATGTATTTTTCGTGAAAATGTAACTAGGTGAACAGTAACACGAGTATTTTTCCTTTAAAAAGAAAGCAAATTCGGGTCATAAACCAACTGGGTCGAAAACATAACCCAGGCCCAATACATGACCCAACACTAAAATAAAATTCTAATGCAGTAACTTCAAATGGAATTTTGGAATTTTGGGCTCCGAATCTGACTTCGACTCCAACACGAAAGTCGTATCTCTCTCTCTTAGCTTTCCGGCAATTTTTAGAACGCCTCAAACGATTCCCGGAACTCCAGTTATGATCGTTTCCGTGCAGACTGCTAAAGCTGAAAAATAAGTGCGGAAATCAAATTAAGCCATAAATAAAATAAAATATAAAAACAAAATAAAACATAAAAATAATCTAGATAAATTAAAGAAATGCCTAAGTAAAAATATAGGAGAAAGTGCATAAATATGCACTGATCACTCATCACGCTAGGAGCGCTTAAGCGTCTCCCCATGGACACAAACCTTAGGATCTATGACTTTTTGATATTAATGATTATAGGAATACCTTGACGAATATAATGAGAAAGATTTTTAGACAATGACAACGATATTTCTAAAATATAAAAGTGTACAGACAAGTGTTTGACGCTGGTTACCTTGTGGATTTTGCTCAACCGGTACTCGTAATGTCTTGAAAACTCTTTGAATGGGGATAAAAAGAGATAATCTTCTTATAGGATGATATATTTGAGATCATAGCCTATATATAGAATGATAATCATTTATAATTCTCATTATTTCGAAATGGATTATCTTGACATCCACTTAAATTTAAGCACATATTCAATTAAATAATTAATTATTAAATATAATTAATTATTTTATTTACTTACTCTACCGATTAAGATTATTATATATATATATATATATATATATATATATATATATATATATATATATATATATATATATATATATATATATATATATATATATATATATATATATATATATATATATATATATATATATATATATATATATATATATATATATATATATATATATATATATATATATATATATATATATATATATATATATATATATATATATATATATATATATATATATATATATATATATATATATATATATATATATTGCTCTGTCCCGCTCATCACACGGGGTCGGCCCAATCCATCTCTCCGTCGTGGAGGGCCTAGCTCATCAAGCTTGGAGCGCTTAAGCATCTCCCCATGGACACAAACCTTAGGATCTATGACATTTTGATATTAATGATTATAGGAATACCTTGACGAATATAATGAGAAAGATTTTTAGACAATGACAACGATAATTCTAAAATACAAAAGTGTACAGACAAGTGTTTGACATTGGTTGCCTTGTGGATTTTTCTCAACCGGTACTAGTAATGTCTTGAAAACTCTTCGAATGGGGATAAAAAGAGATAATCTTCTTATAGGATGATATATTTGAGATCATAGCCTATATATAGAATGATAATTATTTAGAATTTTCATTATTTCGAAATGGATTATCTTGACATCCACTTATATTGAAGCACATATTCAATTAAATAATTAATTATTAAATATAATTAATTATTTTATTTACTTACTTAACCGATTAAGATTCTTATATATATATATATATATATATATATATATATATATATATATATATATATATATATATATATATATATATATATATATATATATATATATATATATATATATATATATATATATATATATATATATATATATATATATATATATATATATATATATATATATATATATATATATATATATATATATATATATATATATATATATATATATATATATATATATATATATATATATATATATATATATATATATATATATATATATATATATATATATATATATATATATATATATATATATATATATTGCTCTGTCCCGCTCATCACACGGGGTCGGCCCAATCCATCTCTCCGTCGTGGAGGGCCTAGCTCATTGATCAGTTGTCGCGCGCGGATCAAAACGAGTGTTTTTGATGAAAACGTAATACAGCGACAATTCAACTCGGATATCGTCTCAAGGATTCTTTTATGTGATTAATCTACCAAATTCGAAATGGAGGGGGGAGTTGGTTTGGTTTCTGATCGGATAAATAAAGAAAATGCAATTAAGCGGTTAAAATAAGTTATTATCAAAATAAGTCAATCTACTGTTTTCGGTTCCGGCTTATCACGGGTTTCTACCTTACCAATTTCCTAAGTGATTTCGATCTCTATTCGATTCCTATGTCAATTAACAAGCGCAAAAGACATAAACTAGATTGACAATCCTATATTCCGAATTAAGCAAACGGATTAAGTTTTCGTGAATTAAGCAAACACGAATATAAACGCGAATTAACGACAAAGCGACGTAACGGCGAATAAAAGCTAAGGATGCAATCATACGAATTTAATCAAAACAATTCTATAAACTAATAGATTAAGCAAAAGCAATTCATGGAATAGTGTTGAAAGAGAAACGAATTAAATTGATAAAGTAAAAACCTCAAAGCGTTGGAACGCGATTAAAGCAGAATGACTCTAAGGAATTAGCTCTCCATGGTTCTCTCAAAGCTCCGAATGTATTTTTCGTGAAAATGTAACTAGGTGAACAGTAACACGAGTATTTTTCCTTTAAAAAGAAAGCAAATTCGGGTCATAACCCAACTGGGTCGAAAACATAACCCAGGCCCAATACATGATCCAACACTAAAATAAAATTCTAATGCAGTAACTTCAAATGGAATTCTGGAATTTTAGGCTCCGAATCTGACTTCAACTCAAACATGAAAGTCGTAGCTCTCTCTCTTAGCTTTCCGACAATTTTTAGAACGCCTCAAACGGATTCCTGGAACTCCAGTTATGATCGTTTCCGTGCAGACTGCTAAAGCTGAAAAATAAGTGCGGAAATCAAATTAAGCCATAAATAAAATAAAGGCAAAATAACCCTTTTGGTCCCTTAACATTAGCTCGGGGTCCACTTTGGTCCCTTATCTTTAAAAGGTGTCAAATTGGTCATTTAGCTTTTAAAAATGTGTCACGTTTATCCTTCCGTTAGTTGCTGTTAGTTTGGTTTTGAAAAAATTGCCATGTGGAGTGCTGAGGTGGAATGGAGTGTTGAGGTGGAAGTCAGGTGGAAGTGAAGAGGGAAACGAAGAAGAGGAAAAGGCAAAACGAAAAAGAAAACGAAAACGAAAACGAAGAAGAAGAAAAGACAAGAAGAAAAAGAAGAAGAAAACGAAGAAAACGAAGAAAAATGGAGAAGCAGAAAACGAAGAACGATTGAAGAAAAACGAAGAAGCAGAAAACGAAGAACGATTGAAGAAGAACGAAGAACGAAGAAGAAAAAGAAGAAGAAAACGAAAACGATTGAAGAGAAGCAGACGATTCAAGAGCCAATCTCGAAAGGTTAGTTCATCTCTCTGATTTAGGGTTTTTCGGGTGAGGTTCAGACAGATTTAGGGTTTATATAAATTTGTTAGTTTAAACGTTAATTACTTACATGGTATGCCCAGGTATCATGGAAGAATACATTACTCTGAAAATTCATCATAGTGGTGAGTTCACAAACGAAGGTCGTAGTGTATATGAGAATGGAGTAGTAGATGATTTGAGGGTAGATGTCGACAGATGGAGTTATTTTGAGCTAGTTAGTGTATTGAAAGACCTAGGTTACAGGGAGTTTGAAACAATATTTTACAAGGACCCTCAATTTGGGATGAACCGACTTGTTGATGACAATGGTGCTTTAGAAATTGCAAATTTGTATAGGGTGCACCAAACTGTTGATATTTATATTGAACACACATTGTCTCAACCTGAATATTGTGATGCTGTTGTCGATAAAGTTGATGAGGACCCTGCTGAAGTTGTAGGTGAGGTAGAGGAGTTACTTAGTAAACTACATGAAGAAGTTGTGCAAGGTGAAGTTAGGGTTGATGAAGCCAATGTTAGGGTTGATGAAGCCACTACTGTTAGAGTTGATGAGGTTCCTGCAGTGGATGATCATACCGTTGGAGTTGAAAAAGGGAATGCTGAAGGGGAACAAGGTAATGTTGGAGTTGATGAGGTTCCTGCAGTGTATGATGACTTAAGTCTATCATCTGATGATAGTGAAGATGGGGACTACAATTATGATAGCGCAGAAGATGTTGCATTTGAGGACGAGTCTGATGGGTTTGATGAGATTAGGGAGGATGAACTTGATGCCCTACTTGGTCTTGAAAATGATGGTAACAGCGAAGTTGCAGGAAATGATGGTAAAGGAAGTGACAATGAGAGTGAGGAAATGCAAAGTGGTTGTGACAGTGATGATAGCAGTGGAGTTGTAAGAAAAAAACATCAAATTTTCAGACAGCCAAAAGACGTGTCAGATTACAAGTGGGATGTGGGAATGTACTTTAGTTCAAAGGTTGATTTTAGGGAAGCAATAACAACTTATGCTGTTCAAAATGGTAGAGACCTAAGGTTTGTAAAAAATGACAAAGTTAGGGTAATGGTTAGATGTAAAGTTGGTTGTGAGTGGGAGGCTTATTGTAGCAATTTGTCAACTGAAGACACTTGGCAACTCAGGAAAGTAATTGATAAACACAGTTGCAGTAGAGAGTTTAATGTGAAGCTGATGAGTACAAAGTGGTTGAGTAAAAGGCTTCAAAATAGCTTGAAAAACAATCCAAGGTTGACTATAAAGGATATCAAGGAGAAGGCACAAAAAAAGTAGAATGTTGGGGTCAACAAAACCAAAGCCATAAAAGCAAGAGTCGCAGCTAGAGAGTATGTAGATGGTTCATTTTTGGGAGATTACACAAGGGTTTATGACTACTGTCATGAACTGTTAAGAGCCAATCCAGGGTCAACATTTAAGCTCAATGTTGAGCCTGTACAAGTAGGTGTTGAGGATGAAAGACCATATTTTAGAAGGCTTTACATATGTTTTGCTGCATGTAAGGAAAGCTTTAAGTTGTGCAGGCATGTAATAGGTCTAGATGGGTGTTTTCTTAAGGGGTTGTGTGGAGGGCAGATACTAGCTGCCATTGGGAGGGATCCTAATGATCAGATGCTTCCCATTGCATATGCAGTTGTGGAGAGTGAAAACAAGGAGAGCTGGACTTGGTTTTTAGAGCTCTTAATTGATGATCTTGGAGGCAAAGCTGAATGCCTGACTTACACCTTCATCTCAGACCAACAAAAGGCAAGCTTTAAGTTTTTCATTTATTGCATATGCAGTTGTGTATCCTGCTGTTTTTCATGTCAGCCTGTTATAGGTATTATGAAATATCATCTCAGACTGTTTTTCATCTCAGACTGTTATATGTATTATGAAATATGCATCCAAGTGTCTCAGACTGTTATATGTATTCTGAAATATGCATCCAAGTGTCTCAGACTGTTATATGTGCTGCTGTTATTATATGTGATATAATTAGCTATATGTGCTGCTGCTATTATATGTGATATAGTTATAGTTAACTATATGTGATATAGTTAGCTATATGTGCTGCTGCTATTATATGTGCTGCTGCTATATGTGCTATATATGTTGATATATGTGCTATATATGTACCTTTAAATTTGGATTTGTGCTATATATGTTGATATATGTGCTATATATGTTGATATATGTGCTATATATGTTGTTATTTCCTTTTAATTAAATGTGTTGCTGTCATTTGGTGTATCTATTCAATTTATGTGTTGCTGTTGTGAATAAGGTTATAATAAGGTTGGTATTGTAACAGTTGTTATTTATTTTCTACATGTCCTATGAAGTTTTTATTGTAACAGTCTGATATATGTGCTGATATATGGTGGCTGATATATGTGCTGATATATGTAGCTTTGGATGTGTTGCTGTTATATGTGTTGTTGTTGTGTCCATTATTAGTTAGCTATATATGTGCTGCTGTTGACATGTGCTGCTACTGTTATATGTGCAGGGTCTGCTACCTACAATGGATGAGTTATTTCCAAGGGTGGAGCACAGGTTTTGTGTTAGGCACCTTTACAACAATTTTAGAAAAAAGTTTCCTGGAAAGATGTTGAAGGACATAATATGGAAGGTTGCCAAATCAACATACCCACAGTCATGGGAAAAAGAGATGAAGGGAATGAGGGCCATCAATGAAGAAGCATTTAAACATATGATGAAGACCCCACCAAGGTTTTGGAGTAGATCTTACTTTAGGACTAAAAACAAATGTGATGTTGTTCTCAACAACATGTCTGAGTCCTTCAATAGTGTCATTCTTGAAGCAAGGGCAAAACCTTTAATCACAATGTTAGAAGACATCAGAATATACCTGATGGAGAGATGGGCAAATAACATAGTGAGATTTGGAACTTTGGACGAGAATGATATTTTGCCCAATATTAGAAAGAAACTTGATGTCACAAGCACATACACCAACAACTGGCTAGTAAGGTATGTCACAGTATGTGAGTAATGATATTTTGTTTATGACATACATGTGACTAATGTACTGTTGTTTGTTTAATCATTTAGGATGGCTGATAAACATATATTTGAAGTAAGGCACATAGAAAATCAAGCTGACAAATTTGTTGTGAACCTGAAAGATCATATATGTTCATGCAGAAGATGGGAACTCACAGGGCTCCCATGTGTTCATGCTCATTCTGCTATGAAGAGTAGGAATTTCAAGGTTGATACTTACATTCCAGACTATTATAGGGTTTCAAGGTACAAGGAAGTTTATAAGCATGTGATCTACTCCAACAAAGAGGACCACACCAAACAAGAAACTCTAAGTTGTGGAACATGTTTAGTTACCTAGAACAAGTTACCTAGAACAAGTTTATGTATTGTACTGTTGTTGTTTTGGAACAAGTCTATTACATTCTATTGTTGTTGTCATGAACAAGTCTAATATATGCTGCTGTTATTACCAAAACATGTTATGTTATTGCTGCTGTTATTACCAAACATTGCTGCTGTTATTACCAAAACATGTTATATTATTGCTGCTGTTATTACCAAAACATTGATGTTGTTATTACCAAAACATTGTTGTTGTTATTACCAAAACATTGATGCTGTTATTACCAAAACATTACCAAACATTGCTGCTGTTATTACCAAAACATTAATGTTGTTATTACCAAAACATTTAAACTGTTATTACCAAAACTTTACCAAACATCGCTGCTGTTATTACCAAAACATTACTGTTATTACCAGAACATGTTATATTATTGCTGCTGTTATTATAAAAACATGTTATATTGTATGCAAAACATTGCAAAACATGTTATATGCTGCTGTTATTACCAAACATTGCAAAACATGTAAATTTCAGATATTGAAAATATGCCAAACACAAGACAATGATAATGCTTCTGCTGTTATGCAAATACGCAAATACAAATATGCAAATATGCCAGATGCCAAACATTGCAAACCACTTTACAATCCATATATTGAAATTGAAATTAACTGCTGTTATGCTGCTGCAAATATTGAAATTAACTAAACTGATACAATACATATATTAAAATCCAACTATTACATTCATGTTGAAGTCATACAAACTTTAACTAAACATAATACTTCCAAACAACCCGTAAGAAACTAACTACCCCTAACAACTAATACAATGATAATAATCACAAACATCAAATTCAAAATCTTTTTCCACTTCATGATATTCTTCATTTCAATTTCAAGTTTCATCAGCTTTTTTCCTAATTCTTCATTTTCCATTGCCGCTTTTTCAAGTCCCTTTGTTACCACACCCAACCTATGCATCCAAATTTGCTCCTTCTCATCACCCATCTCCTCATAAAACCAATCAAAGAAGCCACAACCAGCTTGCATACCTCCCTGTAAGATTAATTGTTTAGAGGATAATAAACAGAAACATAATTTACACAGCTTGAACAGAAACATAATAAACAGAAACATAACTTGAACAGAGAACAAAATCAGCTTGCATACCTTGTAATTTGGACAACCCCAAAAAAGTTTTCCCATATTCTTAACAGTCGGTGCCCTTTGAAGAACAACCATGTCTCCACAATGGCACATGGGCTTCCATCGTGACCGACTACAAACATCTGAATCCCGACTTTTCGTTTTTGAAATGGAAGAGCAACATCCAGATTTCATGCTTGCCCTAGATTAATTTATGGATTCGTGAGTGGAATTGGGATTTGGGATATGAAATTTTTTTTAGGGCTTTCATCGAAGGAGGGAGGAGGGAGAAGGAAGACATGAACAAGATTGCCACCTCATCTGCCACATATACAAAACAAACGGACGTTTGTGGTCAATTAACGGTGAGGACTAAAATGACACCATTTTAAAAGTTAAATGACCAATTTAACACTTTTTAAAGATAAGGGACCAAAGTGGACCCCAAGCTAATGTTAAGGGACCAAAAGAGTTATTTTGCCTAAAATAAAATATAAAAACAAAATAAAACATAAAACTAATCTAGATAAATTAAAGAAATGCCTAAGTAAAAATATAGGAGAAAGTGCATAAATATGCATTGATCACTCATCACGCTGGGAGCGCTTAAGCGTCTCCCCATGGACACAAACCTTAGGATCTATGACTTTTTGATATTAATGATTATAGGAATACCTTGACGAATATAATGAGAAAAATTTTTAGACAATGACAACGATAATTCTAAAATACAAAAGTGTACAGACAAGTGTTTGACACTGGTTGCCTTGTGGATTTTTCTCAACCGGTAATAGTAATGTCTTGAAAACTCTTCGAATGGGGATAAAAAGAGATAATCTTCTTATAGGATGATATATTTGAGATCATAGCCTATATATAGAATGATAATTATTTAGAATTTTCATTATTTCGAAATAGATTATCTTGACATCCACTTATATTTAAGCACATATTCAATTAAATAATTAATTATTAAATATAATTAATTATTTTATTTACTTACTCAACCGATTAAGATTCTTATATATATATATATATATATATATATATATATATATATATATATATATATATATATATATATATATATATATATATATATATATATATATATATATATATATATATATATATATATATATATATATATATATATATATATATATATATAGCTCTGTCCCGCTCATCACACGGGGTCGGCCCAATCCATCTCTCCGTCGTGGAGAGCCTAGCTCATTGATCAGTTGTCGCGCGCGGATCAAAACGAGTGTTTTTGATGAAAACGTAATACAACGACAATTCAACTCGGATATCGTCTCAAGGATTCTTTTATGTGATTAATCTACCAAATTCGAAATGGAGGGGGGAGTTGGTTTGGTTTCTGATCGGATAAATGAAGAAAATGCAATTAAGCGGTTAAAATAAGTGATTATCAAAATAAGTCAATCTACTGTTTTCGATTTCGGCTTATCACGGGTTTCTACCTTACCAATTTCCTAAGCGATTTCGATCTCTATTCGATTCCTATGTCAATTAACAAGCGCAAAAGACATAAACTAGATAACAATCCTATATTCCAAATTAAGCAAACGGATTAAGTTTTCGTGAATTAAGCAAACACGAATTATAAACGCGAATTAACGACAAAGCGACGTAACGACGAATAAAAGCTAAGGATGCAATCATACGAATTTAATCAAAACAATTCTATAAACTAACAGATTAAGCAAAAACAATTCATACAATAGTGTTGAAAGAGAAATAAATTAGATTGATAAAGTAAAAACCTCAACGCGTTGGAACGCGATTACAGCAGAATGACTCTAAGGAATTAGCTCTCCATGGTTCTCTCAAAGCTCCGAATTTATTTTTCGTGAAAATGTAACTAGGTGAACAGTAACACGAGTATTTTTCCTTTAAAAAGAAAGCAAATTCGGGTCATAACCCAACTGGGTCGAAAACATAACCCAGGCCCAATACATGACCCAACACTAAAATAAAATTCTAATTCAGTAACTTCAAACGGAATTCTGGAATTTTGGGCTCCGAATCTGACTTCGACTCCAACACAAAAGTCGTAGCTCTCTCTCTTAGCTTTCCGGAAATTTTTAGAACGCCTCAAATGGATTTCCGGAACTCCAGTTATGATCGTTTCCGTGCAGACTGCTAAAGCTGAAAAATAAGTGCGGAAATCAAATTAAGCCAAAAATAAAATAAAATATAAAAACAAAATAAAACATAAAAATAATCAAGATAAAGTAAAGAAATGTCTAAGTAAAAATATAGGAGAAAGTGCATAAATATGCACTGATCACTCATCACGCTGGGAGCGCTTAAGCGTCTCCCCATGGACACAAACCTTAGGATCTATGACATTTTGATATTAATGATTATAGGAATACCTTGACGAATATAATGAGAAATATTTTTAGACAATGACAACGATAATTATAAAATACAAAAGTGTACAGACAAGTGTTTGACACTGGTTGCCTTGTGGATTTTTCTCAACCGGTACTAGTAATGTCTTGAAAACTCTTCAAATGGGGATAAAAAGAGATAATCTTCTTATAGCATGATATATTTGAGATCATAGCCTATATATAGAATGATAATCATTTAAAATTTTCATTATTTCGAAATGGATTATCTTGACATCCACTTATATTTAAGCACATATTCAATTAAATAATTAATTATTAAATATAATTAATTATTTTATTTACTTACTAGTCTATTTATAGAATACTAAGCTAATTTAACAATTGGGCTTACAAGCAAGGTCCAATTTGACATGCTAACTTAAACACAAAGCTAACATATTTCGAGAGCATGCTTGAAAAGACTTCGACTCTAGCATGCATAACTCTTGTCCAACCATGAAACTATCCTTGTCGCCTCTAGAGTCTGATTCAAAATACCACAAAATATCTGTTAGAACACAGATTGGTTCTTAATAATATCTCTATGTTTTGATGATAACTATTAGGAAATTTTGTATTTAAAAATTATATACTCTAAAATTTGCTTGAGAGTTTTTACTGCAGATAGTAAAGAAATTAACACTCCAGAAGCAAATAAGAATTGAACACAAGAAATTAGCAAGACTCTGTAGCGCCAGATGCACTCATTAGAAGACTCTGATTGCTGCCAACAGAAGATTCTGAGGGTAGCCTCCAGAAGATTCTGAAGCAGAAGCTCCAGAAGAATCTGAAGCAAGTCAGAAGCATCTGAAGCAAAGAAGAATTTTGTATGAAGAGTTTTTCAAAGCATAGTTTCTACAGAAGATTCTTAAAGTACTAAAGCTGCCAGTACTGAAGTTTTGTCTCAAATATGCTCTGATATTTAACACGCTGAAAGCACACCTGCTGCAGAAGACTCTGATCCAGCAAGCTCTGATCATCATCAGAAGACTCTGACTCAATTAGATTCTGATGAACTTGCTGAAAACTGAAGAAGAAATATTCAAAGATTATATCCGTTGGAGTAAATCAAACGTCTCTTTCCTCATTTATGCTAGACACAAGAACACAGACAAAAATGATTTTTCTGTGCTTTCTTCTTCTAGGAAAGGTCACTTGATTTGAAGACAAAAAGGCTTAGACCTTTTGGACACTCTTCTCAACGTGCAGCTCACCTTGGATCAACTGCCTATAAAAGCAAGACTCCACCAAATTATTCAGTTAGATTTGTTGCTGAAAAGAAATTAAAACATTCAAGCTCTCATACTTTCATATTCATTCTTAGAATTAATTTCATTGTACTTAAACTTAAGAGAAATATCACAGTTGTGATAAAAGCTTTTTAGAAGCATTCTTACTCTTGTATTAGATTTACATTGATTGTAAAGGATTTCCTTAAGAGGATTCAGTTGGAATCAGTAGCTCTTGAGAAGACTAAGAACAGTTGTTCTTATGTGTTACTATTGTAACCTGTTTGATTAAATAGTGGATTAAGTCCTTGATTGAGAAAGGCAAATCACTCTAGGAAGGGTAGACTGAAGTAGTTGAGTTCAACGAACCAGGATAAAAATACTTGTGTTTTTAATTCTAAGTTTTAATCTTTCATACTTATTCAACCCCCCTTCTAAGTATTATCTCACCTTCAGTTGGCATCAGAGCTCCGGTTCTGTGTGTGCTACCACTTAACAGTGTCAGTTAATATCCAGAGAGAAATACTTTGATATATATATTTAGTTGTTACTATGGCTGATAATACAATATCCAACTTTAACAATAAATATGAAGAAAGGGACATAATCATCACCAAACCCCCTATGTTTGATGGGGAGAAATTTGATTACTGGAAAGACAGAATTGAAAGTTTTTTCCTTGGATATGATGCTGATTTATGAGATCTAGTCATAGATGGATATGTTCATCCCACAGATGGGAATGGCAAGAAGATAGACAGAAAATCTATGACAGATGCTCAGAAGAAAGATTTTAGAAATCATCACAAGGCCAAAACAATATTATTGAATGCAATTTCTCATACTGAGTATGAAAAAATTATAAACAGGGAAACTGCTTTTGATATGTTTAAATCCTTAAAGATGACTCATGAGGGAAACTCTCATGTCAAGGAAACAAAGGCTCTGGCTCTGATCCAGAAGTATGAGGCCTTCAAGATGGAAGACTCTGAATCTTTTGAAGCTATGTTCTCCAGATTTCAGATCCTCACAGCTGGGCTAAAGGTTCTGGACAAGGGATACTCCACATCAGATCATGTAAAGAAAATCATCAGAAGTCTACCTACTAGATGGAGACCAATGGTGACTGCCTTGAAGATGGCTAAAGATCTGAACAAGATCTCTTTAGAAGAACTCATTAGCTCACTAAGGACCCATGAAATTGAGCTTGAGGAAGATGAACCTCAGAAGAAAGAAAAAGGTAAATTTGTTGCTTTAAAATCTAATAAATCTGCTAAAGCTTTGCAGGTTATTGAAGAAAGCTCTGAAGAATCTTCTTCTGAAGAAGAAGATGAATTATCCATGCTGTCCAGAAGGATCAACAGACTCTGGAAGCACAAGGGAAAGAAGTTCAACAACTTCAGAAAATCTGATCATAGAAAGGAATCTTCTGGGCACAGAAGATCTGGCAAGAAAGAAGTTGTGTGCTATGAGTGCAAAGAACCTGGGCATTACAAGAATGATTGCCCCAAACTTCAAAAAGAAAAACCCAAGAAGAAGTTTAACAAAAAGAAGAAGGTTCTGATGGCAACATGGGATGACTCAGATGAGTCTGAATCATCTTCTGAATCAGAAGAAGAATGTGCTAATGTTGCACTGATGGCCAGCACAGAAGATCTGGAGGAAGGAACTTCAGGATATGAATCAGATTCTAAATCTGACGATGATGTTGAAGAGGTAATGGCTAAACTTACTAAAGAAGAACTTATAAAAGTTTTATCAGAAGTTCTTAAAAGTTATAACAATATCAAACTCAAATACAAGAAGCTGAAAAGAAGTCTTGAATCTGAGATTGATCTTCTGAAGACAGAACTTGTTGAGCAAAAAGAAATTAATCTAAAAATAAAAAATGACTTTGAAATAACTCAACAAGAATCTGAATCTGAGACTAAGTCATGTGAAAACATTTTAGAAAAATATGACTCTAGCTTTCAGAGATTTCTTACTAAGAGCATATACAGAAGCAAGATGGCTTCTATGATCTATGGTGTTAGTGGGAACAACAGAAGAGGTATTGGATATGAATCTTCCTCTGGAAGTAATCCAAAATCTGTTGACAAACTTTTCATCAAGAAAACACCTCTGTACTCTCAATTTAAGTTTGGTCACTTAAATGACATTAAACACACAAGCTCTGAGAAGAATACTTATGTGTTTAAACCCAAGGCAAGTCAGAATAAACATTATGTTGAAAAACAGAAGTTTAGACAAACCTACAAACCAACTAACCCTAAAGGACCCAAGAAGATCTGGGTACCTAAAAGTAAAATAATTCCTGTTGCAGATGTTCTTAGCAGCAAGGTCAGGACGCCAATCATGGCACCTGGACTCTGGATGCTCACGACACATGATAGGAGAAAAGTCTATGTTCCAAAGCCTGAAACTTAGATCTGGAGGTGATGTGAAGTTTGGAGGGAACCAGAAGGGCAAGATCATTGGATCTGGCACCATTGGAAATGGTAAACTTCCCTCTATTACTAATGTTTTACTTGTTGAAGGGTTAAAGCATAACGTATTGTCCATAAGTCAATTAAGTGACAATGGTTATGATATTACCTTTAATCAAAAATGTTGTAAAGCTATTAGTCAAAAGGATGGCTCTATCCTATTTAGTGGTAAGAGGAAAAACAACATTTATAAAATAAATCTTTAAGAACTTAAAGTTCAAAATGTTAAATGCCTCTTGTCTGTTAATGAAGAGCAATGGGTCTGGCACAAAAGATTTGGCCATATTAATATGAGACGTATATCTCAGATTAATAAACTTAATCTTGTCAGAGGACTCCCTAATCTGAAGTTCACTTCAGATGCTCTTTGTGAAGCATGCCAAAAAGGGAAGTTTTCAAAATCATCTTTTAAATCAAAAAATGTTGTTTCTACTTCCAAACCACTAGAATTACTTCATATTGATCTGTTTGGACCAGTGAAAATTGCATCCATCAGAGGCAAGAAGTATGGATTAGTCATTGTTGATGACTATAGTAGATGGACATGGGTAAAGTTCTTAAAACACAAGGATGAGTCACATTCTGTGTTCTTTGACTTCTGCAAGCAAGTCCAGAATGAAAAGGATTTCAAAATTATAAAAGTCAGAAGTGATCATGGTGGTGAATTTGAAAATAAATATTTTGAAAAATATTTTTCTGAAAATGGCATTGCTCATGATTTTTCCTGTCCTAGAACTCCACAACAGAATGGAGTTGTAGAGAGGAAAAACAGAACTCTGCAAGAAATGGCCAGAACCATGATCAATGAGACAAATCTGGAAAAACACTTTTGGGCAGAAGCAATCAACACAGCCTGTTACATTCAGAACAGAGTGTCTGTAAGACCTCTTCTGAAAAAGACTCCTTATGAACTGTGGAAGAACAGAAAGCCCAACATTTCATATTTTCATCCTTTTGGATGTATTTGCTATATGTTAAATACTAAGGAAAATCTGAACAAGTTTGATTCCAAAGCACAGAAGTGTTTCATGCTTGGATATTCTGAACGCTCTAAAGGCTACGAAGTATACAACACTGAGACACAGATTGTGGAAGAATCCATTCATGCTAGATTTGATGATAAGCTTGGCTCTGAAAAGCCAAAGCAGTCTGAAAACTCTACAGATAGAGAAGTAGTTTTCATTGACTCTGAAGTCCCAGAAGCAGACAAAATTCAAGTGAAGGAACCAGAAGCAACGCCAGATGCTATTCCTTTAACTTCTCAGATGAACAATCTAAACATTTCTGAAGAATCAACTGTTAGAGGATCATCATCCAGAATTAAAGCTTCTCATCCAGAGAATGTCATTATTGGAAAGAAAGATGATCCCATCAGAACAAGATCCTTTCTAAGATCATCTGAAGCATCACTATTTGGACTGGTGTCAGAAATTGAACCATCTTCTGTAGATGAAGCTCTGCAAGACAATGATTGGATTATTGCCATGCAAGAAGAGCTAAATCAATTTACCAGAAATGATGTATGGGATCTAGTTCAAAGATCACAAGGATTCAATATAATTGGTACAAAATGGATCTTCAAAAATAAGCTAAATGAGAAAGGAGAAGTTGAAAGAAATAAGGCAAGGCTGGTTGCTCAAGGGTACAGTCAACAAGAAGGTATTGATTACAATGAAACTTATGCTCCAGTGGCAAGGTTAGAATCTATACGCCTTCTTATTTCATTTGCTGCACAAAATAACATCACTCTGTATCAGATGGATGTTAAAAGTGCCTTTCTTAATGGTATTATAGAAGAAGAAGTTTATGTCCACCAACCTCCTGGTTTTGAAAATGAAAAATTTCCAGATCATGTTTTCAAACTAAAGAAATCTCTATATGGTTTAAAACAAGCTCCCAGAGCTTGGTATGAGAGATTGAGCAATTTCCTTCTGGAGAAAAATTTCATCAGAGGCAAAGTGGATACAACACTCTTTTGTAAATCAATTAAGAAAGATCTTCTAATTTGTCAAATTTATGTGGATGATATAATATTTGGATCTACCAATACTATGCTGGGAAAGGAGTTTGCTACATGTATGCAGGCAGAATTTGAAATGAGCATGATGGGAGAGCTCAGATTCTTTCTAGGAATCCAAGTCAATCAAACTCCAGAGTGCACTTACATACATCAGACCAAATATGTTAAAGAACTTCTGAAGAAATTTAACATGACTGATAATAAGCTGGCAAAGACTCCCATGCATCCAACTAGCTCACTTGGCAAGGAAGAGGTAAGTAAGAAAGTAGACCAGAAGCTCTACAGAGGTATGATTGGTTCTCTACTTTATCTAACTGCTTCTAGACCTGACATATTGTTTAGTGTTTGCCTGTGTGCTAGATTCCAATCAGATCCTAGAGAATCACACTTGACAGCTGTCAAGAGGATTCTAAGGTATCTGAAAGGTACTTCTAATGTGGGTCTGTGTTATAGAAAATCTGATGATTTCAAATTAGTTGGATTCTGTGATGCTGACTACGCTGGAGACAGAGTGGAAAGAAAAAGTACTTCTGGAAGTTGTCAATTTCTAGGAAGAAATCTAATCTCCTGGTACAACAAGAAGCAATCCACAATTGCACTTTCAACCACAGAGGCAGAATACATTGCTGCTGCTGGATGTAGCACGCAGATGCTCTGGATGAAAAGTCAACTAGAAGATTATCAAATTTTTGAAAGTAACATTTCTATCTTTTGTGATAATACTTTTGCTATATGTTTGTCTAAAAACCCTATTTTACACTCTAAGGCAAAACATATAGAAATTAAGCATCATTTCATCAGAGACTATGTTCAGAAGGGAATCATAAATTTAGCCTTTGTTGATACAGATCATCAATGGGCAGATATTTTTACGAAACCCCTTGTTGAAGATAGATTCAAATTTATTCTGAAAAATATTGGTATGGATTTTTTTCCAGAATGATATTTGTCAGAAGCAAATTTTTACAGATGCAAAAATGCCTAATGCTCTGAAGTAATTCTTCTGATTGCTTATTTTATTAATTTGGTTTTGTGAAACTCTGAACTAACAATCCTTAGAGGATCTGAACGTTGGTTAACGTTTCATTTCTCAAGAGAATTCAGAACACATGCAAGCAAACACGTGTCACACCAAATCTGCAAAGGTGGCGTGTACATTACTGAAGAGACGTTTGAGGTGAAGTTTGAATAGTAAAAATCTTGATTTTACCCCCAATTTGTCAGAAGCAATAAATGTTTGAAATGATTATTATTCTTTTCATTTAATGCTTGTTCAAACGTGCAAAAAATTCTGACTGATGGTATGCCTAATTGTTTTAGTATAAATATATGACCTATCTTCACTTTCACACTTTTCACAATCTCAGAAAATTTTATGCATTTTCATCTTCTCTTCTCTCTGCATAAAAACCCTAAGTGTGTGACAAAACAATCTTCAATGGCAACTTCATCATCAACAGCTGCTCAATTCCAATCTTCAATGGCTGCAGTTACTTCTGCAAACATGGGTGTTGCTCCTTACTCTCCTCCTAAAAGAACTCTATTGACCCCTGTTGAAAAGTTGGAGGTTTTGTGTGAATCAATGGTAGAATTTGATTCACTTGCAGAAAATGGCTTTGAGTTTCGTTCTATCATAGGCGCTCAAGGATGGGTAAAGTACTTTGATAGACTCTTTGGACCAGTTTACCCCCTTCTTGTGAAAGAGTTCTGGATCCATGCCTCAGTTTACCCTAAGTTCATCCTATCTTCTGTACTGGGAAAAGAAATCATTATAACAGAAGATCTGATCAGAAAGCTAATTGGGTATGAAGAAACAGATGGTGTTTCACACTTGCCAGCTGGGTGTGTGGACATGGATGAAGTGTATGAAGAAGTGATGACTGTTGGTCAAGCTTCTAACAAGTTCAAGGATCTGAAGCCTGACTACAAGATCTGGGCTAAGATCTTCATGGGATGCATCCATCATAGGAAGTCAACAAACTCTCCAAACTATGTCAATAATGAATAGCTCTATTTCATGTATTGCCTCAGTCAGAGCACTAAGGTAGATCTTCCATATATTCTCTTTATGCATCTGTGGAACCATATAAATGCCTCTAGAGAGTATGTGAAAGAAAAAGGACAGAAGATCAGAACCTGGATCCCTTTTGGAAGGTTGATCTCATATCTTCTAACTGAGAATGGATTGGTCACTGCTTTGTACGCTGCTGGAGTTACAGAGGAATTGGAACTCATAATGGGAAAGCCTCTGAATGCTAAAAGTCTTCAGAGACTTAAAATAGTGGATGAACTCACAACAGCTCCCAAGAAGCTAAATGTTTCTGAACTCAGTAAGAAGAGGATTCCTATAGATGATTTTCCACTATTCTTTGCTGAAGAACCAAGGCACATTGTTGTGATGTACATTGATGAGTGTAAGAAAGAAGGAAAGCCTGTTCCTGCAAATGTAATACAGCTAGCAAAACAACCACTACCTGAAGCAGAAGAAGAAGAAGAACAACTACAAAGAAAGAGGACTCAGCCAGAAGCAGAAGTTGCACTTGCTCAGAAGAAAATAAAGATTGCTGAGAAGCCACAGAAGCTCTTGAAGAGGAAAGATTCTGGAGACACTTCTTCTGTACCAGCCAAGAGAATCAAGATAAAAGGTACTAAATCTTCTGTATCTTCTGCAAATCCAATTGTTTTAAATGATTCTAATATTAAGTCTATTCCAAAACCACCCTCTACACAAACTACTTCTGTTACTGCTCCAAGTTCTAAATCACCACAAAAACAAGCATCTGTTCCAACACCAATAACAACAAAAACAAGTCAACCAAAAGTCTCTGTGCCACAAACTACTCAACCAAAAATCCAAATCAAACAATTTGTACCACAGAAACAACCATCAAAACAACAACCTACAGAACAACAACCACAACCTTCTGTACAACAAAAATCCTCTAAACCATCTAAACAAAAGGCATCTGAATAACAAAAGACCCAACAAGAAAAACAACCAGAAAAACCACAAGAACCTCTACCAGAAAAAGTCTCTGAACATCAACCACCATCAAATAATCCACCATCAAAATCATCTGAACCCCCTGCATCTGAACCTACAAAAATAACACATGTTCCAGTCTCATCTGAACCAATCACAATTCCATTTGATTCACCCATCTCAGAACAACCATCAAAACCCTCTGAAATTCCTTCTGAACCAACAAACACTTATGAACCCAACATTCCTGAGACAGAAGTTCTTGATGTCACACCATTAAAAACTGTGTTTCAAGTATCTTCTACTTCCTGCACACCAACCACCTCTTCAAACTCCTCAGAATCTGACATCCACCCAGACTTTCTAGTCTCTCCATCTCACAGAGACTCTGAGGTAAACCAACCTGAACCCATTATACCTTCTAAAGCTCCCATTCCAGATCCTATTCCCACACCTGCACCATCATCTGAAATATTGATCCCAAATTCTAACCCAAGATCATCTATTTCTTGTGCCCAAGTTTCATCCCTATTTCATAATCTGGCTTATGGTTTCAAACTCAAAGACTTTTATGACAGAGTTGAACCATCTGACCCAATCACCCCTCTGAAACCCAACCTCACAATGACCCTTCCATCTGTGATTCTTGACTATATAAAATCCATGTCAGATGTAGGATCCTTAGCAACTATATCTTGTTCTGCTAAATCTGATAAAGCTGCTGCTTCAGCTATACCAATTACATCTGATAACAATGTTGCTTCTGATGAACCCCCCAAATCTGCTTTTCAATCCTTCTCAAATAAACCCTTTGATGTGGTTCCATTTAACATCAGAGCAAAACCTCATCTGTTAAATGCCTTAAACAGATCCAAAGAAAAAGCTCCTGAAATTCCTTTCATTCCATACTATCCTCCTCCTCTGATCTCCATCCAAAAATCAATTTTTCCACCAACTCCCCAACCAAAACCTGTAACTCTGGAAACTCTGTTACATCCTAAGCCCAGACTTAATGTTAATAATTTATTTCAAACTTTTTTGCAAGAAATACAGTTGTATTTAGGTACTGTTCAGAAGAAATGCTCAGCAACTATGGATGCCAAAGAATCTGATATCATCTGGAATGGATTCATCAACAGATTCAACTTTGTGGCCTCAAATCTGAAGAACATATGTTCTGATGATGCGAAGCTCAGATTTGCTGAAGCTGCAAGAACTTTATTCTGGACTGTCAAGAAATCTGAACCTCTGCTTCTTACAGATGTTCCTCCATCATCAGAAGACACTACTGAAATTGCATCTGAAGAAAATCATTTGGCCATGACTCTGGTAGACCCTCCTTCTAGCTCTAATGCTCCAGACTCTACAGAACCCATGGAAATTGACTCTGTTCAAGCTCCAGAACCTGATCATACTTCTTCATCTGAGATAAAGAAAGAACATCCAGATTTTGAAGATAAGATTGCTGCTCTGGAAGCTGGCCAATCAGAGATCAAGTCCTGGATGGCAAAACAGGATAAGAAGTCTGAGGACATGACAGAATGGATGTCAAAGCAGGATCAAAAGAATGAAACAATGGCTAAGTGGATGTCCAAGCAAGAGCAGTCCTCCTCTGAGATTACAGATCTATTGAAGATGCTTTTGTCCAAACACTCTTAGATTTTCATTTTTTTCATTCTGATGTTTTTGCATCTGATGTTTGTTTATGTACTTTATTGATATATCTTCTGATACATGTACTTTTGATCTGAACTTCTTGAATGAATCAAAGTTTTCTCCACTGAATTATCTTATTTATTGTTTCCTTTTATTTGTCTTTTTTAAAGTCTTTTACTTTTTGCTTATGACAAAAAAGGGGGAGAAAATATAGATCTGAACTGTTTAATATAACTTCACCAGAATGAAACTTCAGACATATTTATTCTATCTAACATTTAATCTGAGTATTTCAGAACTTTTGATAAGTACACTCTATAAAAGAAACTCTGAGTCTCTCAGATCATTTGACTATTATCAAACTCTGAATCTTAAATCTGCAAGACATTCTGACCTTCAAATGTTAAAAGAACAAACAAGATCTAACTTTGAAGATTACTCAAGACAAAAGGGAAGTTTCTATTCCTTATCTGTATTTAACTCAGGGGGAGATTCATCATCTCAGGGGGAGTTATAATTTTAATATCTTCAATTAAACAAAATTTCTGATGTTTTTGTCATCATCAAAAAGGGGGAGATTGTTAGAACACATATTGGTTCTTAATAATATCTCTATGTTTTGATGATAACTATTAGGA
This sequence comes from Lathyrus sativus, assembly GCA_963859935.3. NCBI lineage: Eukaryota > Viridiplantae > Streptophyta > Magnoliopsida > Fabales > Fabaceae > Lathyrus > Lathyrus sativus. Next base: position 128,234,344 of record OZ012741.1, on the reverse strand, counting down.
AATTTTGTACTTAAGAATTATATACTCTAAAATTTGCTTGAGAGTTTTTACTGCAGATAGTAAAGAAATTAACACTCCAGAAGCAAATAAGAATTGAACACAAGAAATTAGCAAGACTCTGTAGCGCCAGATGCACTCATTAGAAGACTCTGATTGCTGCCAACAGAAGATTCTGAGCGTAGCCTCCAGAAGATTCTGAAGCAGAAGCTCCAGAAGAATCTGAAGCAAGTCAGAAGCATCTGAAGCAAGTCAGAAGCATCTGAAGCAAAGAAGAATTTTGTATGAAGAGTTTTTCAAAGCATAGTTTCTACAGAAGATTTTGAAAGTACTAAAGCTGCCAGTACTGAAGTTTTGTCTCAAATATGCTCTGATATTTAACACGCTGAAAGCACACCTGCTGCAGAAGACTCTGATCCAGCAAGCTCTGATCATCATCAGAAGACTCTGACTCAATTAGATTCTGATGAACTTGCTGAAAACTGAAGAAGAAATATTCAAAGATTATATCCGTTGGAGTAAATCAAACGTCTCTTTCCTCATTTATGCTAGACACAAGAACACGGACAAAAAGGATTTTTCTGTGCTTTCTTCTTCTAGGAAAGGTCACTTGATGTGAAGACAAAAAGGCTCAGACCTTTTGGACACTCTTCTCAACGTGCAGCTCACCTTGGATCAACTGCCTATAAAAGCAAGACTCCACCAAATTCTTCAGTTAGATTTGTTGCTGAAAAGAAATTAAAACATTCAAGCTCTCATACTTTCATATTCATTCTTAGAATTAATTTCATTGTACTTAAACTTAAGAGAAATATCACAGTTGTGATAAAATCTTTTTAGAAGCATTCTTACTCTTGTATTAGATTTACATTGATTGTAAAGGATTTCCTTAAGAGGATTCAGTTGGAATCAGTAGCTCTTGAGAAGACTAAGAACAGTTGTTCTTAGGTGTTACTATTGTAATCTGTTTGATTAAATAGTGGATTAAGTCCTTGATTGAGAAAGGCAAATCACTCTAGGAAGGGTGGACTGGAGTAGTTGAGTTCAACGAACCAGGATAAAAATACATGTGTTTTTAATTCTAAGTTTTAATCTTTCATACTTATTCAACCCCCCTTCTAAGTATTATCTCACCTTCAATATCCACCTTGGAACAAACTCTACACTAATAAGGCAACAAACTAGTTATCATCATCCATGGCTTTCAGCCATCCAGTCTTATTTAGAATTCTCATAATTTCCTTATAGTTTCTAGGTTCTTAGTCAAAAACCTCAATTGCAAATATTAAGGCATAAGCTATGAGATCTGCATAACCAAGTACCTGAGGTGGCTTGATGACTCTTCTCGACCTGTCTCTTGCCAGCAGATAGTCGTTATGAGTCTCTTCATCTTCATCAACAACTTGAGATTCTTCTTTGACTTCATATGGGTTATGCAATTCAACATCACCATGCTCTACCTCAACAGGAATCTCTTCCTGATCTAGCTTTTCTTCAGAGGTATTCAAACTTCAACCAATGTTATCAATTTTCATGAAAGCCATTTCATCTTCATCGAAAACTACATCTCGACTTTATGACCTAGCTCTAGGCCCCACAACCTAAAACTTTGACTCCTTCTGGGTATCCAAGGAACATACATCTCAGAGCTCTAGGTTCGATCTTGTCTTGACTAATATGAGCATATGCTAAACAACCAAATACTCTAAGTCTGTCGAGACTAAGTGTATGTCCCAACCAAACTTCTTCGGGTGTCTTCATTCCCAATGCTGTTGAGGGACACCTATTTATCAAGTATGATGCAGTCACAATAGTTTCTGCCCAGAACACCTTCTTCAATATCACACTTACTAACATGCACCTCACCTTTTCCAAAATGGTTTGATTAAACCTTTCATCCAAACCATTTTGTTGGGGAGTCTCTGCAGCAGTTTTGTGCCTTGCAATACCATATGCAACACAATAGTTGTCAAAAGCCTCATTGTAAAATTCAAGACCATTGTCATTCTTCAGCCTCTTAACTTTCCTATCGGTTTGGTTTTTGACTAGAGTCTTCCAACTTTTGAAATTTTCAAAAGTTTCATCCTTAGTCTTTTGGATGAATACCCATAACTTTATGGAGTAATCATCAATAATTGATAGAAAATACTTTACTCCTGAGTGTGAAGGATTCCTTGCAGGCCCCTAAAGATCAGCATGAATGTAATCAAGGGATCCATGTATTCTTTGTTTACCAAATACACAAGGTTGACAAAACACCAGTTTTTTGACCTTGTCACCACACAGTAGATTTTGTTTTGACAATTTAATCAGGCCTCTTTCACTAACATGGCCAAGTCTCTTGTGCCATAGCTCAGTCTTTGACATAGGTCTCGTTCATGTCACATCTGCTGAAAAAATTACAACCTCAGCCTCAAGGGTATACAAGCCTTATTTCTTCATGCCTCTCAAGACTTCCTTTGACCCCTTCATTACCCTTAGGATGCTTTACTCTCCTTTGAAAACATGTTCTTTCTTGTTAAATTCACCGAGAGAAATAGAATCCATCTTAAGATCAAGTACATACCTAACATCAATCAATAGCGTTATTGACTCATCATGGAGCTTGAATGTCATAGATCTAATACCTGCAATTTTGCAAGCTTTTTTATTTCCTCGTATCATTGATCCACCATCTTGATCACACAATTCTTCAAACACATCTTTCTTTGGATTCATATTCCAAGTACACCCTGAATCCATAATCCACTCCTACTAGAGTCACTGCTAAAAACCACTAGGACATCAGATGATTCATAACCATCTTGCACAATGGATGCATTACCATTATCCTTTCCACCATGATTGTTCAGTCCACCGGAGCATACTTTTCTTGTATAACCCTCCTTCTTACAATGATAACACTTAATAGTAGGTGCATTACCACCATAAGAATTCTATAGAACTTTACCCTTCTTGTTTTCAAACCTACCATCCTTTTACAAGAATTTCCCCTTAATGGACAAACCTTCACCAATAGAAGATGTCTTGTGCTCATTTTGTTTGCTCAAATCCTTAGAGTACAAGGAATATTGAACATCTTCAAAGGTCAACGACTCTCTTCCATACAAGATAGTTTCTTTGAAGTGAGCATGAGACTTAGGTAATGAGCACAATAACAACGCTTGATCTTCATCATCAATCTTGACCTCAATATTTTCAAGATCAAGAATCAACTTGTTGAACATATCCAGCTTCTCAGCCAAGGCTTTGTCTTCACTCATCTTGAATGAATACAAAGCTTGCTTCAGGTAGAGACGACTAAACAAAGATTTTATCATGTACAAACCTCCAAGTTTCGTCCACACACCTGTTGTAGTTTTCTCCTTTGAAACATGCAAAAGAACCTTATCATCAAGGCTCAATACAATGGCACTGTGGGCTTTTTTGACCACCATTTTGTTCTCCTTCTACGATAGGGCAACGTCCATCTTCTCTGATCCTTTCAACGCTTCTAACAAACCCTGTTAAACAAGAAGGGTTTGCATCTTCAAACTCCACAAACTGAAATCACTCACACTGGTGAATTCCTCAATCTCAAGAACAAACCAGAATATGAGAAAAAGATTGAGTTTCTTGAACAAACACAAGAAACCCTATTATGTTTTACAAAAGATAGAGAAGAAGGAAGAAGAAGAAGAATAAGAATTGGTTAAAACTATTTTACTATTCACTTACTCAATAAGGGTTCAAATATTACAAGTGAATACCAACAATTAACCTCTATCAACAAATTGAGAGAACTAGTATACTCATAAACTACTAAGCTAACTTAGGCTACAAGTTAACTTAACTATTGGGCTTACAAGCAAGGCCCAATTTGACATGCTAACTTAAACACAAAGCTAACATTTCGAGAGCATGCTTGAACATACATCGACTCCAAAATGCATAACTCCTGTCGAACCATGAAACTATCCTTGTCGACACTGGAGTTCAATCCAAAATACCACATATATATTAAAGAAACATATTCACCTTGGTTGGAAATACATCTGAGGTTAAAAATGGCGTATTTTTAGATTAAAAATAAAATATTCAAGAAGGCGCCACTTTTAATGAGATGAAAACATAATCTCAAACTGCTGGGATTCGAAGCATGCATAATGGATAATTTTACCCCTCGGTTTTCAAAATAACCAACAAAATATATTGTTGTTCAACCCATTTCCCATTATACTCATTCTGATTCCATAAATTTATTCAACACATTATTGATTCAACGTATAAGACCAACAAATACATGCTTCCACTATTGGAAATTGTTGGTGTTAATTCTAGGGAAAAGACTTATCCTGTTGGGTTTTCACTTTTGGAAAGCGAAAAAAAAGACAACGCTATGATGGGCTTTACAAGATCAAATGTTGAATGACAACTAAAACACGTCGATGGTCATTATTACTTATCACAATACCACTTTGTTGAATTCGGTTGCAAAGGTGTTTCTTGATCCATAAGCCTTACTTTGTAGGTATTGTTGGACATATGACTTCACACACAAGAGGGGGTGAATTTTCTGTTTTCCAAAAACTTGGGTTTGAAAAACTTTTTGGATCAATTTCAGAGTTTAAAAACATTTTAGAAAATATTTTGAAATAAGCAACAAAAAAATGCAAAAATTAAAAAGATGAGAGAGAGAGAGAGAGAGAGAGAGAGAGAGAGAGAGAGAGAGAGAGAGAGAGAGAGAGAGAACACCAGAAGTTAGAGAGGTTCGATCATAAGAAAAAAACTTAATCATGTCCCTCAAGATTTTTTCTTGAGAGTATCCAATATTCTTAAGAGTTTTTAGTAAGTTGAACTCTCGAACTCCCTTATACCTGGTGTTGCACCCCAAAATTTGACCAACCTTTTCTTGTACTTGGCTTATGTTTCATTTTCATTTTAGCATTCGCATTTGCATAGCATTGGTTCTTATCAGGGGATCGAGAGGTGTTGTGTTTTCCATTCAAGGGGAGAGCTTTTTCATTCAAGCTCAAGCAAAGGTATCATGTAAGCCAACAGGGGTTCATCATTATCAGTGAAGCTTAAGGAAGAAGTTTGGGTCAAGAACACCAATCAACAGTCCCTCAGCTCGAATGAAATTCATCTGAAAAAATTGAAGGTGATCTGCAAACAATTCAAAATCATCTGATCAAGAGTCTCCTGAGTTTTGATTGACTTTCATTCAAGAGACTCCAAGGCTCGTGTGTTTATCTCCATGCCTTCTTTGACAAATAAAAGAATCGAGCCAGAGCCAGCACAATCCAACCAACAGGGCATTTTTCAAAATTTTCAACTGTGCAATCGATGGCATAATTGGTTCAATCAATTGCACCCTGTATATTTTGCCTAGATTTTGAAGCTTTCAGCAATGCACGATTCCACAAGGACAAAATTGGACAAAATTATCATTTTTTAAATTTTGAAGCATTTGGCACCAATTTTATTATTTGAGAATATTCTAGATCACCCAAAAATAATTCCCCTACCTCATTGCAATTAATTCCCACCATACACCTTCACTAATCACCACTTGATCTTGAATTTCCCTCCAAATTCAAATTCCAAGCCTAATTTTGTTTCCAAACCAAATCCAAATCCACCAAACTTTCCAAGCCTAAATCCTATAAATAGAGGTCTCATTTCATTCATTTCACAAGCTTTGATAGCCAAAATTACCTTGTCAAATTATTTCTTGACTTTCATTTTTCTCCAACTACCAAATTCACCAAAGCTCTCTCTCCCTTTTGAAAGATTAGTAAGTTCATCACTAGAATTTACTAATATTTTAGCTAAACCTTCATCCATCCACTCTTTCATCCTCAACTCTTGTAGATCAAAGCTTTAAAGTGGTGTTTGTGGAGTTTGATTTGAAGAATTTCATATTTGAATTGGTAAACCCTTCTTCCACCATTGTTATGCTTGATACATTTTCCACAATGTGATCTATTGTTAACTCTTTATGCTTGATCTTTGGATCTTGCAAATTATGCTCCATTGGTGTTATTTGTTGTTATTTCACTGGAATTTTTGTGCTCAATTGCATTTTTGATCAAGAGATGTTTGAAGAAATGTTTGAGCAAGGTTTTGCCTTGTAAATGTTGTTTTTGTTGTTATCTGTCAGTGTGAAATCGATTGTTGTATCAGTACAATCGATTGCACAATGCTATTTTTGTCCAGAATGGTGATTTTTGTTGTGCAATAGATTGTTGTATCAGTGCAATCGATTGCACATGTACATAATGTGATTTTTGGCTCTGTTTTGGGACTGTTTTGGTTCTCACTTCTTCTTCTTTCATTTCCTTTTGGTTTTGGCCTTGAAATACACTTTTAAAGGTCATATTCCTCTTTAAATTCATTGGACTTAGGGTGTAGATGAATTTGGATAAACATTCATCAATTCAAATCTATCTTTAAAGTGAATTGTTCAATTCATGAAGTTAATGATATGTTTAGTGCTTTAATCCACCAAGATGAGTGAATGAACTTAAAGATGGAATGATCTTGAACCCGTAATTCAATTTGGCATTCCCTCTCCTCTTCTCTTTTTCTTTTGATCGATGAAAATCTTCGATATCGTTTGAACTTATTTCAAAGTTCTTGATGAAGATGAGATCGTTACCTCTTTTCTTTTTGTGCGGTATCGCTTTCGGAGAGTGATCTACATATCACTTCTCTAGCATGCATTAGCACTAACATTGTATTGACCGACCTTAGATAGTCATGGTTTCTACATAAATCTGATTACGATTGCTTAACATAGCGCTACATTGTCCCGTTATCGAAAAATGATCATTCGTGGCTCAAACTTATGTTTGAAAGTCCAAGTATGGTTGGTTACTTGTCTTAAGTCCATCATCTATGAAGCTTGTTGTTAGGAGGCTTTGGTCTTATCAATCCTCTAATGAGTTTTCATTAACCTTGGTCTAAGTGCAAGAATTAACCGTCGTTGATCATTTGCTCTAATAACTAACGACTAACTCATTAACATTTCCATTGTACTAACTTTGTTTATGTTTCCCTCTTGCTCCCTATTTCTCTTTTATCCTTATGTTCCATTATCATCATATCATATCTTGCATTTTTTTATGCTTCCGCCATTTTTCTTTTGTCCATTTGGACCACACTTTGCTCAAAACACTAATAAAGGATCAAACCTTTAAAAACTTGGTGCTCTTAACTTTGTGGCTATGCTCTTGGACTTCTTGGACTATTCGTGGACCTTTGGACTTAGAATTAGGATATTTTCCCTATACTTGGAGTATTTTGGATCTTTGCCTTTATTTGGCTTGCTTATTGGCTTATGCTTCAAGATGGTTGCCTTTATTTGGCTTGCTTATTGGCTTATGCTTCAAGAGGGATGGAATTCTTTTAGCTTGCTATGGAGTGTGCTACAAGTTGGTTAGATTCGTCTAACTTTGTTTTTGTTTTCGCCATGATCCCTTAGGATTCCTAGTCCCTCTGTTTAAGATGGGAGTAGGAGAGACATTAGGTTTTTGATCCTTTGCATGATAACATTAGGATAGATTTCCCCTTTCAATCCCAACTTTAGGATCACATTGCATGATAAGATTATGGTTGATTAGTTACCCTTAGAGTTTGTGTCTTCTCTTCTCATCTCATAACTTTCATAAGGAACTTAATAAAGGATAATAAATGTTGTACGCTACAAGCCTTAAGTACTTGGGGAATGATGGTTGGAGGGCCTCCTCTCATATTGTCTAGAGTGTCTAGCGTATGCCCTTCGGACGATATGCGACGCATTCGCTCTCAAGTCATAGTCTTTAATGCAACATAAGTTACAAACATAATTCAATTCACTTCTTGTTTAAAAAACACAAAACAAAACACCAAACCTTTTTATCCTTCGGGATTGTCCGAAAATCATTTTCAGAAAGAGTGTGTTAAGTCTTGGTTCTACCGCAAACAGGCATCGCCCCTAACTGCTAGAACGAAGGTTTAACCCTACTCGGTTAAAACACTTGAACCAACCAGTGGTCGTGTTAGCCCAAACTATGTTTGCTCTGATTTTTCATACCAGATGAGGATACGTAGGCACAAGACGGTGATGTCTTGGCGAGCAACCTTTCCCCCCTTTCCCCCGTAGTTTCCTGAACTACGTTGACTCTAACTTTCCCATTGCACGAGGGAATACGTAGGCATATCGCGGAAATGCTCTATCGAGTCTATTTTCTTTTCTTTATCCTTGTGAGCTAGCCTTTTGATAGATTAACACCTTTTTAGATAGATAACAAGCGTGGATCCCGTTAGGTACAACGGACGTGAGGGATACTCATACCTTCCCCTTGCGTAACCGACTCCCGAATCTGAGATTTGGTTGCGATGACCTGTCTTTTCCCTTTTTCGTAGGTTTTCTTTGATCGTTTCCTTTCCCTCTCTTTAGGATAAATAACGAACAGTGACGATTCTTTTGTCTTTGCCGACCTTTTTTTCGCAGTAGCGACAACTGGCGACTCTGCTGGGGACTTTTCCCATCCCCTATGTGAGTCAATCCTAGCATTTGTTATTTGTTTGTGGGTTTGTATATTTGTGTGTTGTATATTGCTGTATTTACATTTTCCACACTTTATTATTTTATTTGTCATTGTTGTGTTGTTGGGTGGGACTGTTCCATTGAGTGATAAGCCAAAACCCAGGCTTGAGGATATCCATAGCATTAGAGTGGAAAGTAGTGAGGACCTATATGGAAGCATGCACTAGTCCTCATGAAATTCGCGTTCAGATGAGGTTTTTTTTTAAGATGTCCCATCCTGTACATTGGTCAGGAGGGGGATGTTGGATCTGAAAACTGTCGACTCTAGAGACCGATCATTTGGGAGTCAGCTAAGTGAGGTCGCTCCATTCGACTATGATGCCAAACCATAAATGGTGAACGTATCATCGTCTCTTGAAAGTCTGTGACACTGACGACTGAATAGGATGCCGAACCTTGTCATATATTAGGTCCATACCTTGTGAGTGGGAGGGTTATGCAGGAAACTTGACCACCAACCTACCCGGATTTCTTATTAGTGCGGACCTTGGATCTCTGATGTTATAAGGTTCCTATAATTTGGTCTTTTAGTGTTCTGGTTTTTTCTCGCCGAAGCGAAGCTATGGTTCAGCTCAGTCAGCAGCACAACAGCCTTGATCCCATGTCTTTGCATCTGCATCATCATAGCATGTTTGAATTTTGACATACATGTTCTTGTATTTCCAAGGATCTTAACTTTGAGACTTGCTGTTGAGCTTTAAATCTTTTTCTTGTGGTCCGTCTGTGTAAAACATGAATCAAAGCAGACAGATTCCTTAGAAATAGTCGAACATGGCATTTGCATTTCATTTACATAGTAGGTGTTCGAGGCTGGGTTTTGTTATCTTGATCCGGTTTCTCTTCGGAATAATTGACATTGACTTTTCAAAGAAGGAAGAAGTTGACTATGGAGCAAATCTAAGCAGAGTTAAGGGAAGTCCGAAGCCAAATGGGAAAATTCATTGTGGAAATGCAAGCGCTGTGTTAGGATCAGAAAATTCACTACCCACAGCTGTTGCCTGTTCCTGGGCCAAGCCTGCGGATGAAAGTACCTGAACGAAGGGAGTCCCCGATACTTCATACTCCGTCTTTGGACATTTCAATTGTTCAGAGTCTACAATCTTTTAGGTCTTTGTATCAGATATTATTTCCCCTCCAGAGTCAACGGTCATACCTTCATCAGCCGCGTCAGCACGCTCGGCGAAGACCAAGGAAGCCAGAGAGGCATTTCACTCAGTTGTCGATATCGTACAGTCAGATGTTGCCAGATTTGATCAAAGGTGGATTGATAGTGCCAAAGAAGATTAATCCAGAGATTCCACCGTATCCGCTAAGTTTTGATGTCAATGCCTGTTGTGAGTATCATGATGGGGCATAGGGGCATTCAACCGAAGACTGTAAGGTGCTTAAAAGCAAGATTCAGACTACTTGACTCTGATATGTTCTCAATCACACCTCAGGGTATCCAATTCAGCAATCTTCCTTCATCCAGCCATGTGGGTTCATCAATTCATATTGTGGAGGAATTTACCAAGGGCAGATGCTCAGAAGAGTATCAGATTGACTTCGATGAGAAATTCTGAAGATGGCTGATTCTGTGGCAAGTCAAGATTTGAAATCCCGGTTCCCCGAAGCTGGAAATCTTTTTTTATCATGTCATTCCTTTGCATTTGTAGTTTCTTTTCTGTTTAAGTGCAAATTTCATTTGTAAAACGTGTTTGTTTTCGATTGATAATGATAATGAAATGAATATGCATGTTTTGATTAAATCCATTTGTGTTCACTCATACTTTTTTATTGATGTCAAACGCTTGTTTAAGCGGAATCCGAGGGAGGATGACGAAATTGAAAGATGCAAAACTTCTGATTGTATGATTTTGAAATCAAACCCTACTGATAATGTACATGCATTGTTTCAAATTCCTAAACACCGGAGATATAAGGAAGATAATCCCTTGTTACCCCTTTTGAGCCTAGTAGTAGGAGTTTCTTTCTGGAAAATAAAAAACCCTCAATCTTAACCTGGGGTAGGGTAGGTGTCAGTTAATTTGACCGAGCGTCCAGATTGCAAAAGGAGTGTTCCCGTTCGAGGATCAATCACACCTGTATAGGTCGTGCCTAAAGAACCACAGTGGTTATCCATCATCAACCAAGAAGTAAGACATTCACAATCCTTTCAACAAGTCAGACAAGCTGGTGTCACACGACGTTCCATAAAGAAAAGGAAAAAAGAAGAAGAAGAAATAAAAAGCCCGCTAAGTCGATAACTTGAAAACAAATGGCTTAGGCAAAAATTAGGGCATCCCGCTAGACTTCAAAATCAAAAGATATACTCAAAAGAGTCAGTCCAGGCAAAAGTAGGGAAATAAAAACGATGAAAAATAAGTCGTGTGACTCCAGGCACCCAAAGACGAAAAGCGAGTGATTGTCACTCCAAAAACTTGTGGTTTCTTGAACCATCACTCTCGTCATTCTAACCTTTGAAAGGTGAGCGCTTGTGTCGAATTAGCTGAACGTAGGATTGGAGAACATCAAGGAGAATGGGTGGGTTAAAATAAACTTTGAGCCTTATATCCTTTCTTTCAAACCGTGAACCTGACCAAGTTACAACCTTCAAATGACCTAATTGAAGCAGGTTTGTTTCGAAAGCATACTTCGGTAAAGATCGCGTCGAAACTGACTCCTAAAAGGGATTCTTCTTACCATGTTGGTATTAATGTTGACATTCTGATAAATGATGCGTTCATTATATGTCACAATTTTTTTCCAGTGAACAAACTTGGATTTCAAAACTGTCATATGCATTGCATTAATATTATCTTTTGTGCAGAACAATTTATTTTACTTAAGCGCTTGACATCAGGAAAGTTTCCACAGTGGAAAGTTCGACCGTGATAAGATGCAGAACACCTGAATACTCCATTAAACTGGGGCAAGTCATATCAAAAGATCACATAATGGGAGTCATCCATCCAAAAGTCAGTTAATCTGAAGGCAATCAGGTTTAGATTTGATAAATCTCTCGAAGTCCGAGGTACTGCTCCATAAATCAGTCAACTAGGGGCAAAGTCATTGCAAGGCTGGGGAAGGCCACCCTAAAAGCCCAAGAGCTATTCTTATCCAAAAGGCAATTAACTTGAAGCGCCTCTTCAAAGTTCAGAATGCTGAGGCAGTTCATGTCAAACCATCAGGGTACAAAGATTTCAATTTTCCTCGTGAGGAAGATTTTTTATAGAGATCCCACAGGCTAGGGCAAGATTGGAAACAAAGGAATTGTTCCTCTCCATATCTTTCAAGCTTATCAGAGTTGGTCAATCAGGGACGAATCCTTTCATGGTACAAATTCTGGGGCAAGCCATCTCGAGGTCGTCTCGTGGCCAGATTGTCTTTTCAAGATGAACTGTCCCAGAGATCAGACTGGGGTGAGTTGAATCACACTAGGGCAGTTACTCAAGTGAGTTCATTCTGGTAAGCGAGACTTTGAGTGTCGGGGAATCGTGTTATCACCTCATCAATAACCTTAACCTTATGAAAAAGCCTCGCTATCATTGGATCGCCATCCCTAAACCGAAAAGCCCAACTGTACTTGGCACGATCATTTCGTGTGGCTTGCATGCTATTGCATTCCTCGACACGAGGATCAATTGATCTCACTTCTCTGCAGTAGAAATTCTGTATCCCCACAGAGTGATGTCGTAAAATCAAAGTATCTCGCCAGCCATAATATGTAGTTTGAGACTAGTTTCTCCCCATCAGGTTGGGATTACATCTGATCAGGTTATCCTCGGCAAGTCGAGATTGACATCCCCAGAGGGTCGAAACTGAGGTTCCCCAGCAGGTGGAGCGTGTACACCTATTCTCAGCAGTTTAAGTGCATGTATCTTATCCCCTAGTAGGTTGACATCAGGTTTATCCCCAGAGGGTCGAAACTGAGATTCCCCAGTAGTGGTGTGCACTTATCCCTTGGTAGGTAGATTTGAGATTATTCCCCAGCAGTGGAGCGAGTTCTGAGTTTTGTTTCCCCACAGAGTCTAAATCTTTTGACTCCTTCCCCCTTAGAGTCTAGGTTATTGACTCATACCCCAAGCGGTGGTGGATATTGTTGAGTTTTATTTCTTATTTTTCCTTAATCAGAGGTTGATGTTGTGGATTGTTATTCATATTTTTCCCCAATCAGAGGTTGGTGTCGATGAGTCTTGTTTCCCTAATTAGAGGTTGATGTTTTGGATTGTTATTTACATTTTTCTCAACCAGAGGTTGATACTGATCCCCTCAACGAATATCTATCGGTGAAGTTGTTTTCCTCAGTAGAGTCCAGTGGTTATTGGCATTCTTCGAAGCAGATTTTATCCCTTCTAGCACGTATTTTATTCCCAATAGAAGGATTGTCTCACTTAATTCCCCTCAGAGTGGATTGTATTCCCCGCGAAGTGGGGCCATCCCCAGAAGAATGTTATTCTAACAAGCCATTCAGGGCGTTTTCCGCGGCAGAATCCAGTGGTGATTGGTATTCGTCAGAGTGAGTTCTTTGGGATGTTAATCTTACTTTTCATCCCCTGCATATCAGATCTTTACTCCTAATCCCCAGCGAAATCGCCAGAGTTTTTTTCTTTCCTACAAAGTGGGATTGCCCCAGAGATCTGTACTCTCAATCCTCAGCAGAGAGAAAGTTTGGGATAGCTCCCCAGTAAATCTTATCCATTATCCCCAGCAGTTCGCTTGGTACCCTAGAAGAGTTTGGTACTCTAAGAGGCCATCCAGGGCCAGTTTCCCCAGTAGAGTGGATTTGTTTCCCCAGCCGAGACATTTGTTCCCCAGAAGATTCGTATTCTGATAGGCCATCCAAGGCCGTTTTCTTCAGCAGAGTTGATTTGATCCTCAGCGGAGTGAATTTCATTCTCAGCAGAATAGTTATTACCTGAGAAACTTCTTTTCCTAGAGGCTATCCAGGGTTGTTTTCCCAGCAAAAGTCCAATCATACTTGGCACACCCAGTCATCCCCAGCGGAGTTGGTTTCGTCTCTCCAGCATTTATTTTGCTGGAGTTGGTTCCTTTGCATTTGCATTGTGCATATCATCCTCCCAAATGCGTAGCATTTCCATTTCGTATGGAGAATTACGCCATATTCAAACATGTGCATTTGAAACATAAGCCAGGTTGTTACCTCTTGTTTCCAGTTATATCTCCAGCCGAAGACGGTGTTTTTTCTTTAGCTCGGGCGGTATCCAGACCCCGGCTAACACCGATTTATTTCTTTAGCCCGTGCGATTTCCAGACCCCGGCTAACACTAGTTTATTGCCTTAGCTCGTGAGGTATCCAGACCCCGACTAACACCGGTTTATTTCTTTATCCCGTTCGACATCCAGACCCCGGCTAACACCGGTTTATTTCTTTAGCCCGTGCGGTATCCAGACCCCAGCTAACACCTGTTTATTTCTTTAGCCTGTGTGGTATCCAGACCCCGGCTAACACCAGTTTATTGCCTTAGCTCGTGCGGTATCCCGACCCCGACTAACACCAGTTTATTTCTTTAGCCTGTGTGGTATCCAGACCCCGGCTAACACCGGTTTTTTTTCTTTAGCCCGTGCAATATCCAGACCCCGACTCACACCGGTTTATTTCATTAGCATGTGAGGTATCCGGACCTTGGTGTTGTACCCAAAAATTTGCCCAACCTTTTCTTTACTTGGCTTATGTTTTCACTACATTTGTTCTCTGTATTGTTGCACTTTTACATAGCATATCATTTGTTCTTGAGACAGGGGATCAAGGCTTTCCTGTGGCTCAAAGCTTTTTAGCGCAAAAAACTGAACAACGAGCATCGGAGGCTCCGACATTTATTTTGCCCAGCAGCTGAGCGGTTGATTTTATTTTGCAGGATATTTCAGCTTAAGAGGCAGTACTCAGGCCATCTCGAGCATTCTCATGGTCATAATATTCAAGAGCAAGTTTCAGAGGTTAAACAAAACTCAAAGCGGTGGAAAACAGGCAAATGTGCAGATTTTCCTCCAAAAGGCGCCAAATTTCAAATTTTTAAGATGTTAATCGATTAACCAAATGGTTAACCGATTAACCAAGTCAAAACCAGGTCAAATGAGAAGTTTTGAAGGTGTTAACCGATTAACCAAATGGTTAATCGATTAACTAGTGCAAATTTCAGCTCTGTACGTGAGTTTTCAAGTGAAGTCACTTTGGGGACCAATTTTGATCACTTGTGAGTTGATTTTACACCAAGGGAAGAATCTAGAACCATTTTGAATTTTGGATAACTTTCAAATCATTTCAAATTCCCTCCAAAATTTCCACTCCTCATTCCAAAGCAATTTTCAAAAACCACATTCCAAACCTCATTTGGATCCAAGCCTAAGGGGTATTTAAATGATCTACTCCAAACCTCACACATCTAACTCTCATAATTTCCATTCTCATTTCATAATTCATTCTCACTCTCTCAATTCTCTCTCAATTTCTCCATTCCCAAACCCTCACCAAAGCTCTTTTTGATTGAATTCATTGATTATTCATTGGAATCATTGATTTCTAAGAGCTAAACCTTCATCCTTGATCATCATCATCTCAATTTCTTCATCCAATTTTTGTGCAAGTTCGGATCTGAATTTTGAAGTTGCTTTGAAGGAGCTTATTTGGACTATTTTGGCTTAATTGTGGTGGATCTTCACTCCTACAACAAGAACACACTTGGATCTTGAAGGATCTCCGGGTTTCTTGCTTGGATCTGAATAATTGGAGTAAATCAACACTAACCGAAGTAATTCTCCGCTTCGTAGGTTGGAATTCTTGATCCGATTTTGACTTTGAGCTTATTTGCATAATTAGCATGTGGATCTTCATTTTCGATTGATTTTGCTAATTTGATTCATATGATCTGTGATCTTGCTGGTTTAATGTGTTTATAGGTTGATTGGATCACTATTTACTGGTTTAAATTCGTGCATAATTGATTATGTGATAATCCGGAACATTGGATAAGTGCTTATGTGCTGAAATTGTTGTTCTGCTACTGTTTTTCTACTGTTGACACAGTGTTAATCGGTTAAACAATTGGTTAATCGATTAACCAACACAAATATTCAAATTTTCATGCATTTTTCAATGGTTAACTGATTAACCCAGAGTGTTAACCGATTAACCGTTGCGCATTTTCAAATTTTCAAGCATTTTTCAATGGTTAACCGATTAACCTCTGGTGTTAATCGATTAACACTGTGCCAGCATGCCTGTTTTGTTGTTTTTCATGCCTGGTTTGATATTGTTTCACTTCGAATCTTCATAGATCAGTATGATGCATTAGGAGTGAGATGTTTTGGATATATGTCGTTGTTCTTGATCGTTCAATCATGATTTTGTCGACACGTGTGTCCGTTTTCCACTTGAATGCACACTTTCGAAGTTATTGTTCAAGGTGATGATCTGCTTGCATGTTCATGTTTGCTTGCCTTCTTTCTTCCTTCTTCTTTGCATCTCTCATATGCATGCTTGAGGTTGAGATGTAGTTGTGGTGTTGTTTACCCCACACTTTGTTCCTCCCTCACTTTCATTCTAATTGTGCATTACATTTTTGCATATCGCATTTTTTTTGCTTTCTTTTCTTCTTCTTTTGTCTTCCTTTACCATGTTCCCTTAGGACCTCTAATCCTTCTTATTCAATATGGATTATGATATACCTTAGGCTTGAAACCATACATGATAACATTAGGTAGCGTTCCCTTTCATCCCAACTATAAGGATACTTTGCATGAGAACATTAGGTTGAGTCTTAGTCTCCCTTTAGAGTGTCTCTCTCTTCTTATCTTCAAACTTTTTTAAAACATCTAATAAAGGTTAAGGATTGTTGTACGTTATGAGCCTTAAGTACTTGGGAAATGGTGATTGGGGGGCCTCCTCTCAATCATCTAGAGTGTTTAGCGTATGTCCTTTGGACGATATGCGACGCATTCACTCCTAGGTCATAGTCTTTAGTGCAACATGAATTACAAACTTAACTCAATGCACTTCTTCTCTAAAAAACACAAAAACAAACTTCAAATATTTTTATCCTTCGGGATCTTAATTTGGAAAATATTTTTCATAAAAAGACTATTGTTAAGCTTTGGTTCTATCTGTTGCACCCTAATTTTTGACCACGAGATACCACCTCCTTTTCCGTTTTTTGTTTATTTATTATTGTTATCGGACTTTATTTAATATTTATGTGACTAACCATTTTTTGTGTGCAGACGCAGTAATATCAGGTGGAGACAGTGTTCGTTCTCACGATCGATCATCCACACATTACTAATTATCTTAGCCGCTTCGTTTAAATTGCTTTGTGAGGTTAGGTACCCATTTGTGAATGCAAAGAACAAGCTCAAAGTTCCTACATCGGTTTGAGGGAGAATCTCAGACCTATGCGTCACGCAAAAGGTTTAAATTGCAAAAGAAGTTTTAAAGATTTGTGGTGATTGTTATTCAAGGAGGTTCAAGAATTTTAAAGATGGCAAATAGTTCAAGCTCAAGGGACATTGGTCCACGTATTGCAAATGTTCAAGGATGCCAAATTACCATTTGAAGGCCAATCAAAGTTCCAAGTATATCTTGTTTAAAGTTGGGGTGGCAAGCTCATACCAAAAGAATTTATATAGCAAAGTTCAAATTCATAATTCTTCACGAATGAGAATTTGAAAGATCATAGTAGCTAATATTTTCTTCACTTTTGAAAGTACTCAAGTTCAGAAAATAGATTCCTGCATCCAAGAGTTTTCACGACATAAATACCAATCTATCCATACATGGCCTTACTTACAAGAATACAAAAAGAGATAATGCTATGGTTGTTACAAAGTTCCTAAGCTTAAGGACATAGACACTTCCAGGTCACTAAAAATAGTTCAACATAATCTTAAGAGCTTCACCACTGTGAGATTCAAAGGGAATATTCAAAAGCAAGCAACAAGCCCTAAACTTCCGCCGACATGTTTCCATGGCCTACAAGGACCGAAGTATCATTCAACTTAGGATATATCATCCATCAAGACTGCCCAAAACCAAAACCTCTGTAGCAGCATCATTCAAAAGGAGCCGCCTAAATCCGCGTCATGTAGATGAAGCTTCACAAGCAGCTTTATTGCCGAAGCCATCCGCTACCTGAAGCTATCCGCTACCTGGCTATGACGGAAACAAATTCAAAACAAGGTTCAGCTCATTTCTGAAAGAGAACTCAGCACACAGACTCAAATTTGAAGATACAACGAGAATCCGTCTCAGTACACCGTAACAATTTCGTTAAAACCGAAGTAAAATAGAAGGAAAGTTACAGACCATCACAATACAATGGATTGTAAAGCAAATTCAAAACTGCAAGGAGTTTTAACCAAATGCGCCAACTTACAATGTTATCCGTTTCCCAAATCCATCCTGTGCACGTTATGCTCATGGCAGCAATCTCACCGTTACGGCCATCTGCCAAGCTCTGCATAAGTCATGATTAAACATAAGCAATTGATTTTGAAGGAGTACATGAATATTCAAAATTCATGGTCATTGGAATCTAGTCGAAATAACCTGCAAGACGTACATCACAGCAGAAGAACGTTTCGAGTTAAAACGCCTTCATGATCACGTATGTTCAATACCAAACCATTGTCACAATATCCTCCAAATATTGACCCCAACAGCTGGACGACGTCCAGCTCCAACCTGCAAGTGGAAATCAGAAATCCTGTTACGAATTGGAATTGATCATCCTTATGTTAATAGATGTCAGGCCTACAGAAAACAAAAGCAGTAGTGACTCATGTGATTGTGCACTTCTATCAAACGTTCCTTTGAAGCTAGGGTATGCCAAAGCAGACTCGGAGGATGTTTGGCTTTTCACTATTACCGAAAGGAATCCCTGCAAATTCGCAATTCAAATGTCAGCTGTATGAACAACAATTTCCAAACACATCAGCTGCAAAGGCCTAAATAAAGTACTGCAGCCTGCCGGTATTATCGGTAATATATTTCCCGCCATCGGATATGCAAACAGTCATTCCAAAGTACATCAATTACAAAAGACCTGAACAACGTTTACCGCAGTAGAACGTTTTCTTAAAATACATATCCATGCTTATATCCTCCTGCAAAACATTGAAAGGTATCAAGTGATTTTCGACGCATGATACAACTCAAGGATGGTCTCCAATGCTAAAGCTTCATTGAGCAGGTCATCAAATTTCTGGTGGGGAAACTTAGTTCATGGAGATTCCACCAATAAAGCACTCATATTGTTCAGAAAATTAACAGAAGAAGTAATGCAAGATATCACGATTATTAATTCATCACCATTAATCCCATTCTCGGTGCAAAGCATAAGTCATAGCCTTAATCCTCACCATCATGCTTCAGAGTTTCCATAACTCCACTCTGATCTCTGCAAACGCCGAAATTATTCGCCAATCCACGCTCCCTGGGGTCACATGAAAGGGAAGAGGTTCAAAATACACATCAAGTTAAACAAGACCATAGGAACAGAGATGGAATTTGAGAGCGTACCCTGAGAATGCTTGCAGTTTCTACTCTTCATCACCATTTCTCCGTTGAAAGTTCACGCACGCATCCAACATAAGTCTCCCCCCTTTTGGGCCTTCTAACTCGTTCTCCGGCCCAATTTGATTATTATCCGCACCTATCAAACATCAGGATACAAAATTAGCAAGAACAATCAGGAATATCCCACAAAAGACTCAGAGAATATCCAAATCCAAATATTGAACCTAAACAGATAGCATTTAAGACATGTCATACAGAATCAGGGATTTGATTTTCGATTGGAACAGAAAAGGGAAGTTTCCAAAATCGATTGATACCAAATTGGAAACCCCAAATCGGTATTCAAGACAGCATTCAAAACTCAATCAAGGCACTTTCAATTTGAGAGCCTATATAAAGAAGAGTTCGGAGATTGCAAAAAAGAGGAGACACAAAAAAGCCACCAAATCCACATTCAAAAAACCCCAAATCGAAAGAAACTCGAGACTTTTTTTTTTGCAGAAAGAGGAAAAGGGAAACTCACCTTTTGTCACTCTACCGTAAGACGCTATCGTCACTGCGTCTTCGTCCTCCATTTCCGCAAGTTCACACTCTCCGCCCTGCAAACCCAAATCAACGGACGGAACATCATCCCATGCCGCCGCGATCCCCCTTTGCCACCGCAAACGCCACCGCTGCGAAGCATTCGGTAAAATTCCATTATTGTTAAAATTGTCAAGATTGCTTTGATGTGTTTTGTGAGTATTGCAGGTTGAGAGAAATAGCGAAAAAGAAGGTGAGACGGAGGAAGAAGAGAGTGAGAACGGCGAGCTCGAGGGAGAAGAGGAACCGATTTAGGGTTTTCTCTTGTTTTTTTTTTATTTTATTATTGTTTTGTGTTATTGTAATTCACTAATCACACACACTACACTCACTAATCACCAACTAACCCACTTAAAACTTAATTAATCCTAGATTAGTCAGATAACATTTTTGATTAAAATAATTAAACATTTTATTTAAGAATATTTTCTGTCTATTAATCTTGAACCTAAAAATAAATAAATCAATTAAATCTTTTTAATTTTAACTTAATAACTTTTTTATTAATAATAACCCAATTTTATCTTTATCATAATCAACCTTTTATTAAAAGTAATTAGTAAACTTTTTGGGTAAACCTTTTTTAAACTTATTTATTTATTTATTAACTTTTCTTAAGGTCACCCTTTAGAATTGACTCATCACTTAAAACCTTCGTCTAAAATCAATAGACAAAATCAACTTCGCCTAAAAACAATCAAAACAAAATCAATCGTGCACACCCACTTCACAACACATGCACCTACACTTAGCGATTTCATGCGTATATATTATTTATCTTTATCTGCTTTTATCTTATTCACAATACACACACTCACCTAGCGCTTTCATGCGTATGTGTATGATTTATCTTTCTGCAATTTACTTTACAGTCATTTAATATTATCGCATTTTACTATTCATGCATCGCATTCCGTCCAAAGGAAAAACCTATACATAATTCAACGTTGTGTGTAGTTGCACATCATTTGCATCATATTCCCCTCGATCCTTGATTCTTCGAGTTGATCATTTAAGTTTAGGACCTACCCCATAGGAAGGACCTTGTCTTTATCTTTTACAACATAGAAACAAACAATCAACACAATACAACTTTTTCAAACACACTAGAGAATAGATGTTAATCATCTTAAGTGAGATATAATCTCCACCTCCACAACAATACAATCAAACATGTAGGGACTTTGCCTTAAGAGCGATAAAGGCATACTTGGTGACCATCCGAGTATTTAAGACCTTTTTCTTAAGACGATGCAAAGACCATTTCCTACAACCCCTCTTACATTTGTGGTGGTTATACCTCCCTTAACATGAAGACTCATCTCTTCTCCTAAACCCAATCAACCACTACCCTAAACCCGTAGGAACTTTGACCACAGTCAAAGAACTCCTCTAACCCTTTAGGGGAACTACAAGTACTCTGATTCCACTCCCGTAAGGATATGTAGACATAAGATGCGATATCTTATTGAGTATACTTAGAAATAAACCCTTAGGTCTCTAATCCCTTAAGCAGATAAACACTTAGCAGTAAACAAACATAAAACAAGAGGTTCCTGTAGGATACTACAGAAACTTAGGATGCTAGTACCTTCCCTAAGTTTAACCAACCCCCGAACCCAAAACAATCTAGCTTGCATTTGCATTGCATCGTGGGAATTTCGATCTTTATCCTTTCCTTTGGACAAATCAAAGTTTGGTTGCAAAATGAATATAAGATTCAAACTAATCAATAGTTTGGTATCCAAATTTCACCGCAACAGAAATGGCGACTTCACTGGGGAATCTCTCTAGTGGGTTTCCCTATCTTATTTTATTTGTTTACTGCTTTATATGTCTGCCTACTTGATTAATTGTTTACATGCTTTCTCTTGTATTTCTTTTGGGGTTATTATCCTTGAGTGGTGAGATAAAGTTCTACACCCGAACTTGAGAGAAATTAAGATAGGATGGTGATATAGTCGAGGAGGCTTATAGGGAGTTGAATCCCTACTAAGTTGAATCGAGAATCCCGCTCAGTTGAGGCCCTTTCGAAATAGTACTGTTGAACGATTAATCGTGAAGACACTCATTATTTTCGACTTTGGAGCCTATGATATTGAGGACCGTAGTTACCTTAACCCAACTTTGGCCTTTATTAGGACGTAGTGCGAGACTATGAGGAAGTACTTCCGAAATAGTGCTACGCGAAGCTACACTCAAAAGAAGTTCTCTTGAGAATATTATTAATCCTCGAGTAATTGGGAATTTGATAATATCCGATAGATGGGCTGATGATTCTGAGTCCCTTTAGAACCTTGTTCTGCAGGTACAAACAACCTTTAGTCCTTAAACCTTTGGGAAGGGTACACCTTTACTCCATGCTCGTTGCAAACCTAGGGCGCCCCTTGTTTGTTTGTCTTTATTGTCCTTATGTGAATATTTGTGTTTGCTGCATTCATATAGCATCATTCTGCATTGGACTTCATGGGATTTACTTTCGTTTATGAACATTGTAGGTCACTATGGCTTCAAACAAAAGACATACTATGAAATATACTTTTAAGAGTCCCAAATTGGATGACCTAAAGAAGTTGTGGGGTTTCATCAAGGATCAAGAAGAATTCAAGAACAAGTATGGGAAGCTGATATCTTTATTGGGTTGCTCAGTGAATGAAGGACTTCTTGCCACTCTACTACAGTTCTATGATCCTCTCTACCATTGTTTCACCTTTCCAGACTTTCAGCTGTTACCTACATTGGAAGAGTATTCTTTTTTGGTTGGGATGCCTGTTCTAGAAGAATCTCGAAAAGGACCCTGATGAGAAAGATATTGCTAAAGCCCTCCGTTTGAAGGTATCTGACGTCAAAGCCAACCTAGTTACTAAGGATGGAATTCTTGGTTTAAAGACAGGTTTCCTAATCGAGAAGGCTTCATTCTATGTTGATTATTCTAATAAGGCTCCGTTTGAGGCAATTTTTGCTTTGCTTGTTTATGGGTTGTTTCTATTCCCGAGTTTTGAAGGTTTCATCGATCTCAAAGCATTCAAGATCTTTATGAAGAATAATCCAGTGCCAACTCTGTTGGGAAATGCATATCACTCTATACATCTCCGAAACCTTCGTGGTGGAGGGATGATTACTTGTTGTGTAACTTTACTTTACAAGTGGTCTATTTCACACTTACCGAAGTCTAGCTCTTTTACAAACATTGGCAAAGAGCATTGGTCTCCAAGGGTTATGGCTTTGACCCATTCCGACATTGATTGGTACAACCGAGTGTATGATGGAGTATTAATCATTGATAGCTGCGGTGACTTTGCTAATGTACCGTTGCTCAGCTTTGATGGAGGAATCAGCTACAATCCTATTTTAGCTCGTCGACAGTTGGGATACCCGTTGAAGGAACCTCCCAAGAGTGTTCAAGTAGAGGGTATGTTCTTCAAAGATGATATGGAACTCCGAGTAAAGATTCTAAATGCATGGCGTAGCATACACAAAAAGGGGAAGAGAAGTCTAGGGAAGCCAAACTGTGTGTCTTTAGAGCCATACCTCCAGTGGGTCAGAAAAAGGGCAACCAAGCTAAAGATGCCCTATTCTCGTCAAGATCCCATAGCTCCAAGGAGAGAGCCCACTTATGTCTTTATGTATGAAGCCGAGAAGTTAGAGGTGTCCTTAAGGAAGTCTCAACATGAGCTGGAATCTTGGAAGAACAAGTACCATGCAGCAGTGGCAGAAAATGATGAGTGTCAGAAGCAGAAAGCTGAACTTCAAAAGGAGAGGGATGAACTTCAGAAACAACTACAATTGAAGGATGAAGAGCTACTCCCCTGCAAGAAGAGGAAAGTCATGGAGGATTTATTTTTCTCCGACCCACAATGCACTATTTGGAAAATAATTGTGGACAACCTTATCCGTGAGAAGGCGCAACTAGAAGAGCAGCTCAAGCAGCAGCATTCAAAGCTTCTTTAGTGTCTTTACTAGCTTTTATTTAGCTTTTATTTGGGACTCTTTAAAAGAATATTTATGTAGTCCGTTTCAAATTTAATAAAACGTTTCCTTTTACCGCAATGCCCATAAATAAGAGGAATCCCATGAAGTCCTAATCATCTTGCATTGCATTCTTTTCCATTGTTCACTTCAAGAAACTCAAATTCGTTCTGTAGGTGTCGTAATCATGGATTTCAGAAGAGAAACCCTGAAGTACACTTTTCAGAGTCCCAACCTCGAAAGCTTGAGAGAACTAGCTGAACTCGTCGAGGATCGCTTTGCCTTCGCAGTAAAATATGGAGGAGTTTTCCGTTTCCTTGAGTTAAGGATGAAAGAAGGATTGTTGGAAACATTGGTTCAATTTTATGACCCGATGTATCACTGCTTCACTTTTCCAGACTACCAATTGATGCCGACCTTAGAAGAATACTCAGAACTCTTGAGGATGCCTGTGACTGTTCGACCTCTGTTCACCGGAAGGGAAGACACGCCTAGTCACCAGGAAATTGCAAACGCTACCCATCTCAGCCTAGAAGATGTCCAGACACACCTGATCACCAAGGAAGGAGTCCTTGGGTTTCCCGCCGACTTTTTGATCGAAAAAGTCCGTTACCATGCTGAAAGAAAGGAGGTTCTCACCCTGGAAGCCAATTTCGCTTTGTTGGTCTATGGGACTTTCTGGTTCCCTAAAATTGACAGTTTTGTTGATATGGATGCAATCAAGTTGTTCATACTCAAGAATCCAGTACCCACCTTACTTGCTGATACGTACTTTTCGATTCACTCGAGGAATGCTGAAGGAGGAGGACACATTGTATGTTGTACCGCCTTGCTGTACTCATGGTTCATCGCTCGTTTGACTTGGCATCCGTCCCTTTGGGACGAAGTAGCAACACCTCGATGGTCCGAGATACTTATGGCCCTCACCCATTCGGACATTGTTTGGTACGATCCCGCCTATGGAGGCGTGCCTATGATTCCTAGCATCGGAGGATTCCCCAATGTACCGCTTATTGTAAGAGAAGGATGTATAAGTTACAATCCCTCTTTAGCCCGTAGACAGTTTGGACACCCTATGATCCAAGTGCCTGACCCAGCTTCGTTGGAAGAGATCTATTTCAAGGGAGAAGAGGATCTAGATCTCAGGACTGTCATCATTTATGCATGGAAATACATTGATATGGAAGGAACAACTGCTTCAGGATACCCCAATTGTGCTGTTTCCGAGGATTATCTGCATTGGGTGCGAGAAAGGGCTCTCGACCTCAAAATGCCTTTTCCTTTTCATGAACCTATGGTATTATCTCCTCATGACCCCGACTGGTTCGATGTGGACGAAATAGAACAAGTAAGGATCGCTTTAGATGAAGCCCGGAAATTGAGGACTGCCTGGAAGAATAAGTTCCTCACCCTCAAAGTAGAGAAGGAAAGACTTCAGAAGACACCAGAATTAGAAGTTGCCAGAAAGAGAAAGGCACAAGGAGATTTATTTTCTCCTCATGCCTCTTCAAGTGTTGTTACCAGTGATAATCTCCCCTCAACTACTACGGCTTGGAAGGAATGTGTGGAACGACTCATCATCGAGAAAGCAGCGCTGCAGGAGCGTATTGACCAGCTGACCGAGGAGCTCCATACAAAGGAGAAGACCGTGGAGTAGAGTTCTAAGTTTTCTTTTGCTTTCGTTGTAATAAACTCTTGAAAGAGTACTTTGTTTTCATTGTTTCTCAAAAATAAAAAGTTTTTCAATTATCTTACGTTATAATACTGAAAAACACTTTGAGTTTCTTGAAGTATCCCCTTACATTTGCATTATGCATTAACATTCTGCATTTAGCATGGCATTTTACATTTTGTGCATGTGTCCTTCCTTTGTTGTGGCTCATTTCGGTTTTCCATCTTTTGCTGTCAGTCGCCGTCTCGACCATCTGACCAAGCCGGAAGTATCATTAAAGGATAGTAAGGAGAACAAAGACATGGATCGCATGACTAGCTTCAGAGTAAGGTCTAATCTGACACTTCGCCGACCCTCTGATGACTTTGTACCCGCGCGACTTCAGCCTATGCAAGAAAACCCGTTTGCTGACTTTCAGAATATTCATGCTGAGAAAGAAGTGGACGACCCTGGGCTTATAGCATTCGAGAATGAGTTTCGTGACTTCAAGGAACGATGGAAAATGATGAAGAGGAACCGTGCGCCTGATTTTCGTGCTCATGACCTGTGCCTAGTCCCAAACCTAGTTGTCCCCCCAGGATTCCAGATGCCCGCCTTCGAAGTGTACAAAGGTACAATTTGTCCAAGGTATCATTTGATGATGTTTTGTCAGAAGATGACCGCCTATCTTGGGAACGACCAACTATTGATTCACTGCTTCCAAGAAAGTTTGTGTGGAGCACCATTAACATGGTATATGAAGCTACAAAAGAATCACATTCAGTCTTGGGAAGACTTAACTTTTGCTTTTGTGAAGCAATACCATCACAACTTGGGTATAGCTCCAAACAATAAAGATGGCTGTGGACCTTCCAGAAAATTCATAGCTCCGGTACCCCATCCTCAGCGCCATTATGCGATGCCCGCTCAGCGTGAACAACAACCATCTCCTAGACAGAGGTTGGCCTCTCCAGATCAACCACAGAATCGACGATTTCAGAAAAGGTATCAAAGGATGACTCTAGATACACCAAGAGAAGTAATTCCTCGGTTTGATCCCATCCCCGTGAAGTACGCTGATTTGTTTCCAGCTCTAATTCAAAGAGGGCACATCCAGACAAGAGCTCCACCCAAGGTACCTAAGAAGTTTCCATACTGGTACAAAGCCAACAAATTTTGCCTGTATCATCGAGGTGCTCCGGGGCACGACATTGAGAGTTGTTACGGCATGAAAGCAGACGTCCAAAATTTGGTCAAAGATGGAGTCTTATTCTTTGAGGGTTCCGTCCCTTACGTGCGAAATAGCCCCCTATCTCGACAAGGTTCGTCCTCCCCAGGCATGATTCAAGGTCGTCAACGCCGCGTCTGAAAGCTGCGCACCAGACATCTCTACATGTCTTTCCAGTCTACACGAAAGCACCGTAAAGATCCTAGAAAGGACTCTCCGAAGAAATTTATTTCATTTTGTTCATGTTTATTTCTTTGATTGAAAGCATATTTGGCATGTAAGAACTTTCTGTTTTGAATAAGTAATGCAATAACTGTTTGTCTTGAAGAAATCCATTCGTTTCCACTCAAATAGTTTTTCAAAATTATTTATAATGCCGACTTTTACCCCGATCTCTCGCTCTGACAGAGAATTGGAAGGAGGATGATGAAGTAAAACACATGATCTCTTGTTGTATGCTTCGAATAAAAATCCTACTAATGATGTAAGGCATTATTTTAACCTCCTAAACGCCAACATAGTCAACCCTTTCTTTTAATCCTTGAGAAAAGACCTTTTTTTCTCCCAAACCGAAACTTCATTTTCTTAACCTGGGGCAGGGTGATATCAAAAATAATAAACATCTTCAAAAATTGGGTGGGCACAAATATACTAACCTTTTCTACCTCCATTCTACAAGTCACAAATTAAGTCCATATACAACCTTCAAAGTCCTGATTGAAGTAAGGTTTAGTTCGAAAGCATACTCGATGAGATATTGTTTCCTGACTCCTTGAGCTATGCTCAAATTTAAATCGGCTTTATAAATAACGATTCAATTTGTATCCTAACTAATGGTTTCGATCACAAGTTATTGTGATACCCCTTTTCAAAACTTCAAGACAAACTCGTGTTGCATTAACCATTTCAAAATGGATATTTCTAACTTGCTAAAATACGCTTGACATCTTAGAAAGATTACACGAACTCCAATGAACTCAAAGACCTCGCCTACCTGGAGCAATCTACTCTTCAAGAAGTTTGATCCGCACGAGTTTGGCTTTCATCTAAAGCACAATTTGGAAGACTCAGTTATACCGCCAATCAGGGGCTGTTACGTCGAGATTCGACGAATCTCTAGAGAGTTTGAAAACAGTTGGGCATTTAGACATCATGTTTTCTATAAAATCCTCTCGAGACTTTTCTCTTAAACTATGTGACTTGGGGCATTTGAAGATTGGAGCAAAAGATGTATATTTCATCCTCAGGAAGCTCAACCCCAACATGTTCAACAACTACGACGACTCAGGATATTTATTTTATCCCCTATGAAACTTCGGTTTGGGTACCTCCGTCTACAAATTCATACAACATGTCAAACTTATCAAGATGTTACATCCCCAAATGGATTGATCACTTTTCCTCAAGAGAAATTTTGAAGTTTTGAAGCAGTATTGGGACCCTACATTTGGTTCTCCATCTATCCTCAGTGATACTTCTATCTTTGAAGATTGGTCGGACGTTTGTTTCGAGACGTTTATCCCGTATTCGGTCATTGCTTTCGTCTGTCTTGTCAGCATAAGCATACACATATCATATAAGTAGATAGCATAACATTTGCATTTTGTGCATCCTTTGTTTGTTTTACTCTATCTCTTCGATTGCGGTTACCCTTGGGTATTTGGGCGTGTCTTATTCCTTCCAAATAGAGTTGTCAGCCCTAAGCAAAAAACTCAATATTTCTATTTCCCCACGAAGTTCGATCCTCGTGGAAGACAGTTGTTTCAGTACATTCCCATTGGAGTTTATGCCTCTATGGTTGAGTCTTGCTTGACAGTTTCTCTTCGGTTATTTCCCGAATTGAACTTCGGTCTTTGGCAATCACGCTATGAATATGGATCAAGAGTGCATTTGTTTTGCACTTTGACATTATGAGGATCACCATTTGAAGACACACCGTTTCTTCAACAACATTACAAGATCCACTCGACAACTTACAGCTAAATGACAGAAGATCTCTTTATTTGAGCAACTCGTTTCGACCAGATTTATTCTCAAAACGACAAACAACAATTTTCTCAAGACAATCTGTTCATCCCCAGTGGATCGTTTCGAGATTATCAAGTCAAAACAGAGAACATTACAGATACTTCCCCATTTGAGGATTCCTGCTACAACGATCTCACATATTTTTACAATCACAGCAAAGATATTCCTCAGAAACGATCTTCCTCAGAGAGCTCATTATGAGTAATATCAATGACATATCTCCTTACAAGAGGACACTCCACAGATCAACCGGTTTACAGCTCCTTTGAAGATCCCCGGTGCATATTCTACAAATTGCCAATACAATACAAACTGCATCTACAATTTACAATTACAAGTACAAGATCACATATACCAATTCTACATTTACAAGATTACATCAACAAAGTACAACTTACAGTTCTTCAAACAACAGATTACATCTACATTTACAGTCACATTTACAACAGAGTACATTACAGACTACATCAACAACATTTATCATCTACAGGGTTCTACAACGAACTACATTTACAGTCTACAACGACATCTACAATCTACAAATTTACAACCCCTCTTTGTGAAGATGCTCTCGCGAGTTTCTGTCATTTTGGGTAGGAACCGAGACCAGCTCATGGTTCCCATACCATGGTGCAAGGGGAAGTTCGACATCAGGAACCGAGACCAGCTCATGGTTCCCATACCATGATGCAAGGGGAAGTCCGACATCAGGAACCGAGACCAGCTCATGGTTCCCATACCATGGTGCAAGGGGAAGTTCGACATTGGAGACCGAGACCAACTCATGATTCCCATATCATGATGCTCGGGGAAGCTCTACCACTACAACAACTACAACAACATCTACAACTACAATGACATCAAAGACCGAGACCAGCTCATGGTCCCCGTACCATGATGCTAGGGGAAGTTATACATTTTACCGTTTCAGCTGAGTTACCAAATATAAAATAATAAAAAAAATGTGGCGAAGAAGGCATTGCGCCCCAATCAAAAAGATCCATTTTGAGTTACTACTGACCACCACCTTGGTAGTAAAAGTATCTTTCGATCACAAATCGTCAAAATCACCGCATCCTTGATGCATGAGTTACCGTTACACGTTTGGAGATTTCCCATGGGTGATTGTTCCTATCCTCGTAGGGTCCCGCCTTGTTGGATCTGTTGCTCTTCTGTCTAGCATGTCGTGTCCAATTAGTCCCCTGTGGCATCATGTCTCCACAAGACCGTCTGTCTTGCATTCTTCATGTCATTGCATATCATCTTCATTCGGTGGCTTCTTAGGGCCAAAAATTTGCGCAAATGTTTGTATTTAAGTCCCTCCTATCTCGTCGAGACGGAAATTTCGATCTCCATATCTCCGAATAGGAGTAACTTAAATAGGGGCATCTGTTGCACCCTAATTTTCAAGCATTTTTCAATGGTTAACCGATTAACCTCTGGTGTTAATCGATTAACACTGTGCCAGCATGCCTGTTTTGTTGTTTTTCATGCTTGGTTTGATATTGTTTCACTTCGAATCTTCATAGATCAGTATGATGCATTAGGAGTGAGATGTTTTGGATATATGTCGTTGTTCTTGATCGTTCAATCATGATTTTGTCGACACGTGTGTCCGTTTTCCACTTGAATGCACACTTTCGAAGTTGTTGTTCAAGGTGATGATCTGCTTGCATGTTCATGTTTGCTTGCCTTCTTTCTTCCTTCTTCTTTGCATCTCTCATATGCATGCTTGAGGTTGAGATGTGTTTGTGGTGTTGTTTACCCCACACTTTGTTCCTCCCTCACTTTCATTCTAATTGTGCATTACATTTTTGCATATCACATTTTTTTTGCTTTCTTTTTCTTCTTCTTTTGTCTTCCTTTACCATGTTCCCTTAGGACCTCTAATCCTTCTTATTCAAGATGGATTATGATATACCTTAGGCTTGAAACCATACATGATAACATTAGGTAGCGTTCCCTTTCATCCCAACTATAAGGATACTTTGCATGAGAACATTAGGTTGAGTCTTAGTCTCCCTTTAGAGTGTCTCTCTCTTCTTATCTTCAAACTTTTTTAAAACATCTAATAAAGGTTAAGGATTGTTGTACGTTATGAGCCTTAAGTACTTGGGAAATGGTGATTGGGGGGCCTCCTCTCAATCATCTAGAGTGTTTAGCGTATGTCCTTTGGACGATATGCGACGCATTCACTCCTAGGTCATAGTCTTTAGTGCAACATGAATTACAAACTTAACTCAATGCACTTCTTCTCTAAAAAACACAAAAACAAACTTCAAATATTTTTATCCTTCGGGATCTTAATTTGGAAAATATTGTTCATAAAAAGACTATTGTTAAGCTTTGGTTCTATCTGTTGCACCCTAATTTTTGACCACGAGATACCACCTCCTTTTCCGTTTTTTGTTTATTTATTATTGTTATCGGACTTTATTTAATATTTATGTGACTAACCATTTTTTTGTGCAGACGCAGTAATATCAGGTGGAGACAGTGTTCGTTCTCACGATCAATCATCCACACATTACTAATTATCTTAGCCGCTTCGTTTAAATTGCTTTGTGAGGTTAGGTACCCATTTGTGAATGCAAAGAACAAGCTCAAAGTTCCTACATCGGTTTGAGGGAGAATCTCAGACCTATGCGTCACGCAAAAGGTTTAAATTGCAAAAGAAGTTTTAAAGATTTGTGGTGATTGTTATTCAAGGAGGTTCAAGAATTTTAAAGATGGCAAATAGTTCAAGCTCAAGGGACATTGGTCCACGTATTGCAAATGTTCAAGGATGCCAAATTACCATTTCAAGGCCAATCAAAGTTCCAAGTATATCTTGTTTAAAGTTGGGGTGGCAAGCTCATACCAAAAGAATTTATATAGCAAAGTTCAAATTCATAATTCTTCACGAATGAGAATTTGAAAGATCATAGTAGCTAATATTTTCTTCACTTTTGAAAGTACTCAAGTTTAGAAAATAGATTCCTGCATCCAAGAGTTTTCACGACATAAATACCAATCTATCCATACAGGGCCTTACTTACAAGAATACAAAAAGAGATAATGCTATGGTTGTTACAAAGTTCCTAAGCTTAAGGACATAGACACTTCCAGGTCACTAAAAATAGTTCAACATGATCTTAAGAGCTTCACCACTGTGAGATTCAAAGGGAATATTCAAAAGCAAGCAACAAGCCCTAAACTTCCGCCGACATGTTTCCATGGCCTGCAAGGACCGAAGTATCATTCAACTTAGGATATATCATCCATCAAGACTGCCCAAAACCAAAACCTCTGTAGCAGCATCATTCAAAAGGAGCCGCCTAAATCCGCGTCATGTAGATGAAGCTTCACAAGCAGCTTTATTGCCGAAGCCATCCGCTACCTGAAGCTATCTGCTACCTGGCTATGACGGAAACAAATTCAAAACAAGGTTCAGCTCATTTCTGAAAGAGAACTCAGCACACAGACTCAAATTTGAAGATACAACGAGAATCCGTCTCAGTACACCGTAACAATTTCGTTAAAACCGAAGTAAAATAGAAGGAAAGTTACAGACCATCACAATACAATGGATTGTAAAGCAAATTCAAAACTGCAAGGAGTTTTAACCAAATGCGCCAACTTACAATGTTATCCGTTTCCCAAATCCATCCTGTGCACGTTATGCTCATGGCAGCAATCTCACCGTTACGGCCATCTGCCAAGCTCTGCATAAGTCATGATTAAACATAAGCAATTGATTTTGAAGGAGTACATGAATATTCAAAATTCATGGTCATTGGAATCTAGTCGAAATAACCTGCAAGACGTACATCACAGCAGAAAAACGTTTTGAGTTAAAACGCCTTCATGATCACGTATGTTCAATACCAAACCATTGTCACAATATCCTCCAAATATTGACCCCAACAGCTGGACGACGTCCAGCTCCAACCTGCAAGTGGAAATCAGAAATCCTGTTACGAATTGGAATTGATCATCCTTATGTTAATAGATGCCAGGCCTACAGAAAACAAAAGCAGTAGTGACTCATGTGATTGTGCACTTCTATCAAACGTTCCTTTGAAGCTAGGGTATGCCAAAGCAGACTCGGAGGATGTTTGGCTTTTCACTATTACCGAAAGGAATCCCTGCAAATTCACAATTCAAATGTCAGCTGTATGAACAACAATTTCCAAACACATCAGCTGCAAAGGCCTAAATAAAGTACTGCAGCCTGCCGGTATTATCGGTAATATATTTCCCGCCATCGGATATGCAAACAGTCATTCCAAAGTACATCAATTACAAAAGACCTGAACAACGTTTACCGCAGTAGAACGTTTTCTTAAAATACATATCCATGCTTATATCCTCCTGCAAAACATTGAAAGGTATCAAGTGATTTTCGACGCATGATACAACTCAAGGATGGTCTCCAATGCTAAAGCTTCATTGAGCAGGTCATCAAATTTCTGGTGGGGAAACTTAGTTCATGGAGATTCCACCAATAAAGCACTCATATTGTTCAGAAAATTAACAGAAGAAGTAATGCAAGATATCACGATTATTAATTCATCACCATTAATCCCATTCTCGGTGCAAAGCAGAAGTCATAGCCTTAATCCTCACCATCATGCTTCAGAGTTTCCATAACTCCATTCTGATCTCTGCAAACGCCGAAATTATTCGCCAATCCACGCTCCCTGGGGTCACATGAAAGGGAAGAGGTTCAAAATACACATCAAGTTAAACAAGACCATAGGAACAGAGATGGAATTTGAGAGCGTACCCTGAGAATGCTTGCAGTTTCTACTCTTCATCACCATTTCTCCGTTGAAAGTTCACGCACGCATCCAACACAAGTCTCCCCCCTTTTGGGCCTTCTAACTCGTTCTCCGGCCCAATTTGATTATTATCCGCACCTATCAAACATCAGGATACAAAATTAGCAAGAACAATCAGGAATATCCCACAAAAGACTTAGAGAATATCCAAATCCAAATATTGAACCTAAACAGATAGCATTTAAGACATGTGATACAGAATCAGGGATTTGATTTTCGATTGGAACAGAAAAGGGAAGTTTCCAAAATCGATTGATACCAAATTGGAAACCCCAAATCGGTATTCAAGACAGCATTCAAAACTCAATCAAGGCACTTTCAATTTGAGAGCCTATATAAAGAAGAGTTCGGAGATCGCAAAAAAGAGGAGACACAAAAAAGCCACCAAATCCACATTCAAAAAACCCCAAATCGAAAGAAACTCGAGACTTTTTTTTTTTGCAGAAAGAGAAAAAGGGAAACTCACCTTTTGTCACTCTACCGTAAGACGCTATCGTCGCTGCGTCTTCGTCCTCCATTTCCGCAAGTTCACACTCTCCGCCCCGCAAACCCAAATCAACGGACGGAACATCATCCCAGGCCGCCGCGATCCCCCTTTGCCACCGCAAACGCCACCGCTGCGAAGCATTCGGTAAAATTCCATTATTGTTAAAATTGTCAAGATTGCTTTGATGTGTTTTGTGAGTATTGCAGGTTGAGAGAAATAGCGAAAAAGAAGGTGAGACGGAGGAAAAAGAGAGTGAGAACGGCGAGCTCGAGGGAGAAGAGGAACCGATTTAGGGTTTTCTCTTGTTTGTTTATTTTATTTTATTTTTGTTTTGTGTTATTGTAATTCACTAATCACACACACTACACTCACTAATCACCAACTAACCCACTTAAAACTTAATTAATCCTAGATTAGTCAGATAACTTTTTTGATTAAAATAATTAAACATTTTATTTAAGAATATTTTCTGTCTATTAATCTTGAACCTAAAAATAAATAAATCAATTAAATCTTTTTAATTTTAACTTAATAACTTTTTTATTAATAATAACCCAATTTTATCTTTATCATAATCAACCTTTTATTAAAAGTAATTAGTAAACTTTTTGGGTAAATCTTTTTTAAACTTATTTATTTATTTATTAACTTTTCTTAAGGTCACCCTTTAGAATTGACTCATCACTTAAAACCTTCGTCTAAAATCAATAGACAAAATCAACTTCGCCTAAAAACAATCAAAACAAAATCAATCGTGCACACCCACTTCACAACACATGCACCTACACTTAGCGATTTCATGTGTATATATTATTTATCTTTATCTGCTTTTATCTTATTCACAATACACACACTCACCTAGCGCTTTCATGCGTATGTGTATGATTTATCTTTCCGCAATTTACTTTACAGTCATTTAATATTATCGCATTTTACTATTCATGCATCGCATTCCGTCCAAAGGAAAAACCTATACATAATTCAACGTTGTGTGTAGTTGCACATCATTTGCATCATATTCCCCTCGATCCTTGATTCTTCGAGTTGATCATTTAAGTTTAGGACCTACCCCATAGGAAGGACCTTGTCTTTATCTTTTACAACATAGAAACAAACAATCAACACAATACAACTTTTTCAAACACACTAGAGAATAGATGTTAATCATCTTAAGTGAGATATAATCTCCACCTCCACAACAATACAATCAAACATGTAGGGACTTTACCTTAAGAGCGATAAAGGCATACTTGGCGACCATCCGAGTATTTAAGACCTTTTTCTTAAGACGATGCAAAAACCATTTCCTACAACCCCTCTTACATTTGTGGTGGTTATACCTCCCTTAACATGAAGACTCATCTCTTCTCCTAAACCCAATCAACCACTACCCTAAACCCGTAGGAACTTTGACCACAGTCAAAGAACTCCTCTAACCCTTTAGGGGAACTACAAGTACTCTGATTCCACTCCCGTAAGGATATGTAGGCATAAGATGCGATATCTTATCGAGTATACTTAGAAATAAACCCTTAGGTCTCTAATCCCTTAAGTAGATAAACACTTAGCAGTAAACAAACATAAAACAAGAGGTTCCTGTAGGATACTACAGAAACTTAGGATGCTAGTACCTTCCCTAAGTTTAACCAACCCCCGAACCCAAAACAATCTAGCTTGCATTTGCATTGCATCGTGGGAATTTCGATCTTTATCCCTTCCTTTGGACAAATCAAAGTTCGGTTGCAAAATGAATATAAGATTCAAACTAATCAATAGTTTGGTATCCAAATTTCACCGCGACAGAAATGGCGACTTCACTGGGGAATCTCTCTAGTGGGTTTCCCTATCTTATTTTATTTGTTTACTGCTTTATATGTCTGCCTACTTGATTAATTGTTTACATGCTTTCTCTTGTATTTCTTTTGGGGTTATTATCCTTGAGTGGTGAGATAAAGTTCTACACCCGAACTTGAGAGAAATTAAGATAGGATGGTGATATAGTCGAGGAGGCTTATAGGGAGTTGAATCCCTACTAAGTTGAATCGAGAATCCCGCTCAGTTGAGGCCATTTCGAAATAGTACTGTTGAACGATTAATCGTGAAGACACTCATTATTTTCGACTTTGGAGCCTATGATATTGAGGACCGTAGTCCTTAACCCAACTTTGGCCTTTATTAGGACGTAGTGCGAGACTATAAGAAAGTACTTCCGAAATAGTGCTACGCGAAGCTACACTCAAAAGAAGTTCTCTTGAGAATATTATTAATCCTCGAGTAATTGGGAATTTGATAATATCCGATAGATGGGCTGATGATTCTGAGTCCCTTTAGAACCTTGTTCTGCAGGTACAAACAACCTTTAGTCCTTAAACCTTTGGGAAGGGTACACCTTTACTCCATGCTCGTTGCAAACCTAGGGCGCCCCTTGTTTGTTTGTCTTTATTGTCCTTATGTGAATATTTGTGTTTGCTGCATTCATATAGCATCATTCTGCATTGGACTTCATGGGATTTACTTTCGTTTATGAACATTGTAGGTCACTATGGCTTCAAACAAAAGACATACTATGAAATATATTAAGAGTCCCAAATTGGATGACCTAAAGAAGTTGTGGGGTTTCATCAAGGATCAAGAAGAATTCAAGAACAAGTATGGGAAGCTGATATCTTTATTGGGTTGCTCAGTGAATGAAGGACTTCTTGCCACTCTACTACAGTTCTATGATCCTCTCTACCATTGTTTCACCTTTCCAGACTTTCAGCTGTTACCTACATTGGAAGAGTATTCTTTTTTGGTTGGGCTGCCTGTTCTAGAAGAATCTCCTTTTCCCTTCTTGGAAAAGGACCCTGATGAGAAAGATATTGCTAAAGCCCTCCGTTTGAAGGTTTCTGACGTCAAAGCCAACCTAGTTACTAAGGATGGAATTCTTGGTTTAAAGACAGGTTTTAAACCCTATCCCACAAGATCCCCTAAATTTTCATATCTTAGCATTAATTTTTTTGAAATAAACTCTTGTCTGACCAAAACATCGAATGACCCTCAATCCCCCTTTTTAGGCCTTGAAAAGAATTTAAATAGTTGTTAATTGATTGATAGTTGATTGTGAAAATCCGTTTGACGTTGGATCAAGGGTTTGACCTACTTTCGCATGCAAAAAGTGTTGGGATGGAAATGGTTGAGAAATGGCTTGACGATGAGTCGAGGGTTTGGATTGAAAACAGAACCGTCTTGACGACGAATCAAGGGTCGGGTTGTGAAAAGCGATACTAGTCCCTGAGGGTGCTCCCAATATCGAAACCACGATGAAGTGTGTGCAATAGGTTGATGGCGAATGCGGACGAGCACTCGACTTATGATGGGTGTTTGAAAATGGCTCGATGATGAATCCAAAATTAGTTTGAAAATAGTTTGATCTACGCTAGTCCCTATGGGTGCTCCTAGAAGATAAACCAGTAATAAAAAAATACGAAACATACATCGGAATGGGACAGGGGTACATGTAATTTACACGAGATTGCACGAAATAAAAGGGTCTCATTGCCAGGTAGCCCAAGAGAAAACCGTGTGTGCGCAACATGTCATAAACTAAGCCTTAAGAGAAATTCGGGCACAACTCCATGCTAGGGTTCCTGCAAAATGTCCAATGATCCACGGTTCACCAATTTAGGCTTTTAGCATTTTGATCATTTATTAAGTGTTTTCGAATATGAGTGAATAAGATGAATAGCTTAAATATGAATATGAAAATTATGAATAATATGACAAGATAATATAACAATAATGTCCACAATAATATACAAGATATAATGATTGAATTTTAAAGCAGTTGATATTTGATAGAAAATAAAACAGTTGATATTTGACAGAAAGTAAAAGTTAGTCGTTAGTTTGTTATGAATTGAATCGGGACGAAGTGTAACGTTAAACCATCGTAGCTCGACTTATAATGAAAGTCGAAATATAGGAGGCCGTGTAAATTAATATTCGTTCTAAAGACAAGATAGAGAAATGATACTGAGAACCATTCTCCAATTTAATCGTGTCTCACTGACAAAAGAAAGGCGGGATCTCGTCATAATCGCAAACATCATGTCGATTAATCGAAGGTAGCCTATCGCGATCCCAAAGTAAAGAAAATGACCCAAATGGTCATTTTCCACAGATTTGAAATTGTGAAGGTTATCGACTTCGATAAACCGACGTTTACAAATTCAAAGACTTCATTGATCGCGGAAAATTAAATAAAATTTAAAATGAAGAAGAAATCGAAAGAGAAAAGAAATTGCTCTCGGATAATTTGTTATCTATCAATAATTTGACTGATAACAACTTATGAAATTTCGTCATTGACCGAAAAATGAAAAAAAATAAATAAAAATGAATAAAAATCGAAAATGAAAATGTGAAAAGAAATTTGGTCTCGAACTTGTTATTATTCGTCAATAACTTGAAGAATAACAACTTTGAGGTCTTGTCATTGACCCCCAAAATGAGTAGAATCAATGAAATCGAAAATAAAAATCAATTAAAAATATAACCAAAATATCTAACAAAGTATTTCTAATGAAAAAAACTAAATGAGATAATTAGTTAAAATGATTAACAAAAAATATAAAAATGATCAACAAGATATACTTAAAAAACAAACCACAAAACTAGTATTAAAACAAAAAAAGGGGGGTGTTTTGAAATCAAAAAATGTATGAAACCAAAATCACAAAGTGGGCCATGAAGCCCACACACAAGCTAACAGGACCCAGTGGTAAACTAGAAGGTGGTGTGTGAAGAAGTGTATGATTCAGCTAAAGTCAATATGGGCCTCCAGCCCAACCATCCAAAACGAAAACATCTGGGTTACGTTCTCATATCAGTGAAGCAAGCACTACATAACCTTCAACGAATTGAATAAGAAGTGCAAATAAACAAACATGGAGGAACAACAACGATCGGTCTATTCCTTACACGTTCCTTCATTTTGGGTGCTTCAATTCGTCTTTGAGGGCTTGCGATTTATGAATCGTGTTTGGGATCTGACATCGCTTGTTCAATCTCTTCATGTTCTCTTCTCCGTTCACAATTCATGTTTGTGTTCATTCTTGTTGTTTTGATCCAGGTTAAATTGTTTTTGGTTCAAATCTCTTCATTTCTCCTTCATCTCGAATATTTGCTCGATTTCTGATTTGGGGATTTCTTTATGGGTCTCTGAGTTGAGTGTTTGAGGTTGATTGAAGATTTATGAGGGTTTGTTGATTAGTGTTGTAGAGTATTGATTGAAGAAAGTTGAAGAAAATCGGAGAAGGATTTAGGGAGAGCGAAGAAGAGAAAACTCAAGTCGTTTTTCGATTTGAAAGAGGGTGATGATTGAATAAGGAGTGGTGAAGAAAGTGATTCAGATTTTGGGTGTGGAATGTGATTGTTAAAAAAAATCTTGCGCTGAGAAGATTGAAACAGAAAAAGTTTCTTTTGAGAGAATAAAGAATGAGAGCCAAGGTCCCTCGCCTGCGTTTCGTGGAGTGTTTTTTCCTTTTATGTACGCATTGCGGTTTCTACCAATTTGCTGCCAGATGAGGGCGTCCTTTTTTTTGTATTGCTGCCTTCTTTATAGGTTTTTGTCTGTTGACAGGTTGTAGGTAAGGGATTTTGTCCAGGTTGACACGCGAGTTTTTGTGGCATAATGTGTGTGTAAGTTTTTTTGGTAATTTTGCTTTGAACAGGTTTGTACGAGCTGCAACAAGATATCGTGAAGGCTCATGAGGATTTGGGGTGGGGTCCGGTTTTGCAGGACGTGAGGTTGTGAGTTGGCTAAATAAATTATGCGCGGTTTGGCGATTTGGTGAGTTATTTTGCTGTACGTAGTACGTATCCGCATTTTGCGTAATGACTTTTTTGCCCATGGTTATGCCCTGCAGGTGGGTATTTAATGGGCCCCTGCATTTTGCATTTGAAAAAAAATGGTGAAGTGCTTTTCTACCAGCTGCGTGGTGCGTGTTTTGCAACTTGTTCTTATGATGATATTTATTATATCATTTGTGTAGTACTGGTTAGCATTTGGCAATGGTTTGTGGGATCAGCTACTTTATGCTATATAATTTGTGGTCTGGATTTGTCTGCAGGTAGTGTAATGCGATGAGATGAATTATGGCTTGGTCTTTGAGCAGCACTTTTAATATGACCATGAAACTTATACTTGTATGACTTGTAAATTCAAATTCAAAGTGGCATAGAACCTTGCTTTAGGACTAGCTAGCATCCTTGATATTGAAGTTTAACTTTGTAGGATCGTTAGCATCACATCTCGCAACCATCTTTGTGCTCATTTTAAAATCAACTCGAATTTGTAATTTGAAACCTATGTCTCTTGTACTAAGTCTTGAAATTCCAACTAGTTCCTTTGTGATCATTCTTGAAACACCCCTTTCTCTTTGAATTCACAAGTTTTCAATTATTGTGTTGAGCGAGTATATATAATAAATGGGACATTGCACTTCATCCTTGTACCACTCTTTGAACCTTAATTGGTAATAACTTGAACTTCCAAAGTATTATTTGTGGATCCCTTAGAGTGTTCTCTTCATGAAACTTGAATGGTATTTGAAGAAAATTCAAATTCAACTTGTAAGAAAAAATCCAAATTTCCTAAATGTAACCTCTTTTGCCAATTTAGTCCCTTTGAACCTTGCTTAAATGCACTTGAATCATATCCATGGAACTTGAATTTGGTGAAACTTGAAGGGTATCTTCAACTTTTCCTGCTTTAACATTAATGAATCCAAATCGAAATTCACTTTTCTAAGGAACTTATCTTCAGTGCAATCTTCTAATCCATACCAAATTTTCATGACAAATCAACAAATGTTATTAACGGCCTTGATTACAATATGAATTCACAACGGCACCTTGATATCTAATGATCCTCAGTTGATGAAATACAAACTCTAATACACTTGTCTTAGGTGCTTGATGAAGAAATAAAAGATCTTAAGGCGTTGAGAGGAATTAAACCCTATCCCACAAGATCCCCTAAATTTGCATATCTTAGCATTAATTTTTTTGAAATAAACTCTTGTCTGACCAAGATTAGATAAACAT
Source organism: Lathyrus sativus (assembly GCA_963859935.3). Lineage (NCBI taxonomy): Eukaryota > Viridiplantae > Streptophyta > Magnoliopsida > Fabales > Fabaceae > Lathyrus > Lathyrus sativus. Next base: position 128,193,408 of record OZ012741.1, on the reverse strand, counting down.
CGAATGACCCTCAATCCATGCTACACAAATAATGCCCTGATAGCCTTAATGGTTCTTGCAATAACTCGAGTTAACCAATAAGAATGAAAAACGAATACAACATGATTTTTGGATTTTTGGAATATGGTTAGTGGACAAACACAAGTGAAAATTATAAACAAGTAGGACAAATTTGGGGTATGACAGTTTCATATCAAACCTAAGTGGCAAAACTCGGGCCTTTTCACCATTGCTTCGATTTAATATAAAGGGGTTCGAATGGGGGAAAGATCAACAGGAAGCTTTCGACAAGATCAAAGACTACCTGAGTCATTCTCTAGTTCTTTCACCACCTTGTAGGAGCAGGAATATGAGGTTGTACATAGCATCATCAGACAAAACTTTAGGGAGCATGTTGGCTCAAGAGGGTGAGAATGGAATCGAAAGAGTCATTTATTACCTTAGTAGAGTTTTGAATGATGCATAAACTAGGTATATCATGATAGAAAAATCATGTCTATGCTTGTATTTCTCTTGTACAAAACTGAAGCAATATATCAAACACGGTTGATGTGTATGTTTCGTCTCACTTTGATATTATCAAACATATGTTGTCTAAACTTATTTTGCATAGTCGGATAGGGAAGTGTGCACTAGCATTAACTGAATATTCTTTAACTTATAAGCCTTTGAAGGCAATTAAAGGACAAGTAGTGGCAGACTTCATTGTCGACCACTCCATAAATGAAAGCATTTTAAATTATGTTGAACTAGAACCCTGGAAGTTATACTTTAATGGCTCCAGCCATAAAGAGCGGACATGCATTGGTTTGCTAATTATTTTGCCTGAAAAAGTTCCAACAAAATTCAAGTATAAAGTAGAAGGGGTGTGCTCTAATAACGAGGCTGAATACGAGGCCATGATAGCAGGCCTTGAAATTTTGTTAGAATTGGGGGCAACCTAAGTCGAAATAATGGGATACTCAGAGTTGGTTATAAAGTAAGTAACAAAGGAGTACAAATGTGTTAAATAAAATCTTATCATGTACTTTATAATAGCCAACATGCTAATGAAAAAATTCGAAGTAGCAAGCATTCGACATATACCTCGACTAAAGAATCAAGTAGCAAATGACTTAACATAAATTGCCTCTGGGTATAAGGTTTCGAAGGAAAACTTATAGGAAGCAATCAAAGCTAGGGGTAAAGTTGTGTCTATTGGATTACGTCCATCAGATCTAGAAGTAACGAAGTTTGGATATGCTGACGAAGAAAATTTTGAAATTTTCATGATGGATGGTTTAACAGATAAAGACTGGAGGAAGCCTTTGGTCGAGTACCTACGAAGTCCATCAGCGTCTATAGAGCGGAATGTTAAGTATCAAGATCTAAGCTACACTCTTCTAGGAAATGAGTTATTCAAAAAGACCCTTGGGGGTCTTGCTTAAATGCCTTAGTGAATCCGAGGCATATCTGGCCCTTTCGACAGTCTATAGTGGGACATGTGGGGCACACCAAGTAGGCCATAGGATGAAATGATTATTATTTCGTCAAGGCATGTATTGGCCTACTATGTTAAAACATTGCATCGAATTCGCCAAGGGCTTCCAGGAATGTCAGGTCCACGCTGGCATACAACATGTCCCAGCAAGTGAGTTACACTCTATAGTCAAACCATGACCTTTCAGAGGGTGGGCTTTGGACTTAATTAGAGATATTCGACCAGCATCCTCCAAAAATCAGAAGTATATCCTGGTAGGAATTGACTACTTTACGAAGTGGATCGAAGCGGTACCTCTACCAAAGGTAGATCAAGAGGACGTTATCGAGTTCATTCAAAAGTATATCATTTATAGGTATGGAATACCATAAACAATTATGACAGATAAAGGGTCAATATTTACTGGTCGAAAGATGCAGGAGTTTTCTAAGGAGATGGGATTCAAACTCCTAACCTCAACACCTTATTATGCTCAGGCTAATGGTCAGGTCGAGGCATCAAATAAAGTGGTGACTGGGTTGATAAAAAAGCATGTGGGAAAGAAGCCAAAAAATTGGCATAAGACGTTGGACCAGATCCTTTGGGCATGTCGAACTTCTCCAAAAGAAGCCACCAATAGCACCCCTTTTTGACTGACTTTCAGCCATGATGCAGTAGTACCTGTTGAGATCTACCTGCAATCAATTAGGATTCAGAGACAGCATGAAATTCCTCGCGAGACTTATTGGGATATGATGTTAGATGAGTTGGTGGATTTAGATGAAGAAATACTTAAAGCTCTAGAACTTTTGAGGAGGCAAAAGAGGAGAGTAAAGAAGTCGTATAATAAAAAGGTTAAGATTAAGACCTTTTCACCTAGAGATTTAGTTTGGAGGGTAATTTTTCCTATGGATCGAAAGGTCAGGTCTTTGTGCAAATGGTCCCCAAAGTGGGAAGACCCGTTCCAAGTTACGCAAGTGTTCTTCAATGGAGCTTATGAAGTTGAAGAATTAAACGAAGACAGGAGAGTTTTGAGAGTAAATGGCAAGTATTTGAAAAAATATAAACCAACTCTTCAAGAAATTAAAATCTCTATAGAATAATTCAATACATATAGTAAAGCCAAAAATGGTATTTATAAATTCCAAAATGGCTCGAGTCATTACATAATCAAGTCTAAAGATTGTGGCGTATGATGGCATAAAAAAGGAAAGCATTACAAAAGTAATAACAAACTAAAAAGGGAGATTATCCTTCATTCTTAAATATCTCGACTTCTGGAGTTCGAGGCGCCTTTTACACAAGGTTTTGTCGGATTCCAGAAGGGCAACCTCTGTCTCCAGTTGTCGAGCCTCCTCAACGAAAGTAATGGCATGGTCAAGCTCTTTCAAAAGGCTGGAATCGTCGAAAGCAAATAGTTCAGCATTCTGTTTTTTAGCCTTCAAGATCTTGCTGTGAAGTTTCTTAATCTTTCGCTCCCAGGAGGAAATGTTCTTTTCATTGGAGGCAATCTCTTGTTTGTTCTTGTCTTTTGCTTCCTCCAACTTTGCTATCTTGCTCTCAGACTCAACAATAGAGGCCCAAGCGGCAGCCTCACTTCCAGCTTTGGTCAAAATGGCTTTCTCAATCTGAGGCAGCTGTTTGAGGTCCCCGTAGACTTGGTTGATCATGGCGCCAAGTTCCAAGATAAGAGTAGCAGATTCAGGGGAGATGGAGTGAATATCCACTTGTTGGAGGAGATTCTTCAAAGAAAGATGGGTAACATGGTCCATTTGCAAGATTGAAAAAAGGTCACCCTTGAAGATTTTTTCTTTGATCTTCTGGAGGATGTTCTCTTTAGGCTTACTCAAAGCTTGATCCTTAGAAGTCGAAGTACTGAGAGTCTTGCAAGAAGAACTGCCTCGGATCCCAAGAAGAATCTTAATGTACTGTCGAGGGTTTCTAATTCTTAGGGCATTGAGTTCTGTTTCAGTAAGGCTTGCTTCACATGTAGTGGGCATTATTTTTCCTTCTTTAGCCATAATAGTGGTTGGAGTAGCAACAACCTCGACTTGGGTGGGTTTGTTGGCAGGACCTTTCTCAGTTTCCTCCTCTTCACTCTGATCATCATCTGCCTTGTCTTCATCCATCCCATCTCCAGTATCCTCATCGCTATGGTCGTCTAATTCAGATTGGTGCATGGTTTCATCCTCATCAGCGTCCTCACCCCCTGCTAGCTCAGTATCTTCGACACCAAGAGTATTGTTCAATGGAGAATTACATGCATCATCTAAGGATGTATTCTCCTCTATAGGGGTGTCTTTCTCATTGGCTACCTTAAGAGTCTGTTGTGCATCATCTTCTTCGTGATCTGAACCATCAGTTTAAGATTGATGAGTAGCAGTTTTTGCAGGCGAAGAAGGAACTGTTTCAAGGCCAGGTTTATTAATTTCACCAAGGGAACTCATACAAGAGCCCAAATCAGATGTGGGATGGTAAGTAAGCTCACCTTGGCTATTTAAGATGGTGGCTGGGGAAGGAGACTTGTCCAACAAAGGCTTCAAGCCACCAACATCATCCTGAATCAAGAGAAAATAGACATGATAAAAGGTAATAAGGGGTAAGTAAATCAGGACTTTAAGAAGAACTGAGGCATAAATTACCTTGGCGCCCTCATCAGCAGGGCTAGAATTGTCGCTTTCGATAGGGACTACGGTTGGAATCGAGGCGCCCTTAGCGGGGATTTCTGCACCATCTCTGGTAGGAGTAGTCAGCTTTGAGACCTTAGCCGTCGAGGGTTTAGATTGGTTACCAACAATATCTGTCCCTTGGCTAGTTCTCTTCCTTTTCTTCAATTGTAATTCCTCAAGAGGAGATTCATCATCATCCTCTGAGTCAATGATAATCTGAGCAAAGGCTCTTTTTAGCCTCTTTTGAGGTATTAAAGGTGGCCTGCGAGACACCTAAGTCATTAAGGAGTATTAGAAGCAACCAAGAACAAGAGTGATAAAATACAGAGGCGTATAAGCTACCTTATGGCCTTCAGTATATGCTTCAACTTGTGGCTGAGGTGCACTCCTTTTAGGAGCAGCTACAAAATAAATCACATTGCTACAAGTTAGTAACAATAGAGTTCAGATAAAAGAGTCTAAAATCGAAGGGTGATGACCTTCAAGGATTTCAGATTCGATGCGAACATCTTTGATACCAACATGAAGGTTCCCTTTGAAACTATCGAGCGTATGTTTAGTCGGAACCACCCACTGGGCCTTCGGTTTCGACTACTATCGAAGGATTTTTATAGAATTTCCACAGATAAACAAATCTAGAAATGGAGGGGCAAGAGCCACTCCAAAGTCATCAATTGACAATTGAGGAGTCTTTGGGGGAAATAAGGCGAAAGCTACTTCATAACGTTTCTCACGAGGAACGTACGAAGGGATTTTTAAAGTCTCCATTTTCTTTGAAAATCTTTCCTTCAGAGTGACAGCAGCTTCACGGATGGTTCGACTAACATCATCTGGTCGATAGGTACTTTCAAAGTACTTCTGGAAGGCTTGAATCTCTTTGATATGAGTGGATGTACCTTTCTTAATTTTTTCCTGCACATCAATGAAAGCCTAGTCAATCAAGCGAAGAAAGCTTGAATCGTCAAGAAATTTTGAAGTATAGTGCCTTGACAGCCAATTATAGAATTCTTGGGTGCAGAGGTAAGAAGGTTCGAAGTAAATAGGTGTTAAAAGGGATTTGTGAGCATGTCGAGCTAGATGCATCGAACTCTCAAGAATGTTGAAGACGGTGTTGGGGAGAATAACATGGGCTTTCTTGTCGTATAGACATTTGGGCAGCGTTTGGACTAAGCCAAGCTGTTGAGATACAAGGTTTGGCTGGTAAGCCATCAGAGTTGTATGGCCTCTTAAGAGGTTAAGTTTGTGAACTATTAATCGAGGTATTAAGAAACTTTTTCAGACAAGCTTCGACTATTCTTCGTGTTTTTTGAACATCGAATGAAAAAAAGCGTTGGTGAACCATTCAGGACCATATTTCCTCTCTGCGAAAGGAGCCACCCGTGGGGGGAACTCATGGCGTTTGGCGAACATCTTAATAAAACCAGAGATATTCGCCCTAAGTGTGTGACCTTCTTCACTAGGGGTGAGCTTGACCAATCGAGTCCATTTGACTCGTCTCCTTGTTATTTCAGGGTCTTCTTCGTCAACTTCTCCTTTATTGGGAAGACTGGTCTCAAACATAGAAATGAGCCAAAGTTGAAGTAACCAGAAGGGCCCCGACAGTAAGAGGTTTCTGTTGCTTTCTTGGCTTTTCAATCTGTCAGGGCCTTCGCTCAAAGACTCATATAAACTGGCCAGAATCATCTCACTTAGGCAAATGCCTTGATTCAAGTGAAGTTGGTTGGCCAAGGTGAGGTACTTCCTCGCTACCTGCAGAGACTTTGTATATAAGACACAACGACATAGCCACATAGCTAAAAATGCTATGTGTTCTTGATCTTCGGCGGTTTCTGTTTGCTTGTTATGGTAATGATTGATGAAATGGGTATATGTATGCTTGGTGGTTGAAAACCCTATAGAGTCTTGGCAATCCACTTCAGGATCATAAACCAACCCATAGGGTTTTATCCTTGTGATAACAGCTGTCACACCCTAATTTTTGACCATAAGGTTCCACCTCTTTGTGCTTACTTTCTACTTGTTCATTTCATTATACAAGTGTTTGTTACGGCTAACAGATTTGTGCAGATACAATGATGTCAAGTGTGAATTATTACCGTCAAGCACTTCCAGGTTTAGGTTAATAAGGCCATTGGTGTTAAGCGTAAGCATCGGGGTGTACAGATATGATCCATGAGCTCTGAGCATATTAAAATTCTGGAAGGACTCCTAAAATTCGTAGGATTTTCTCAAAAGTCAAGTTGATTCGTTATCTTCAACCGCGATCCGAAGGGCAAGGTTTCCTTTTATGAGTTTGGCTTATAAAGATTAATTTATCATGTGAAGTACACTACGCCTCTTTTATAAGACCAAGTTTCAAGATTCAAGAGTACCATTCACCATTTCACATGCTTAAGATGTCGTTTGCCGCCTTCAAGCGGAGACGGATTTACGATTGCCGGAACTCTATTTAATAAGCGGGATTAACAAGCTGAATGTGAAGCAAACCAATATTGAAGAATCATTTAAGGGAATGTGTTACAAATTATGAAATGATAATGAGAACAGTAATAAGTACATAAGACAAGAATTCGTTACTTGTACAATTTTCCATTTAGTTACAGATGATTACAAGTTATCAACAAATCCAACATAAAAGAAAAAGGAGCACTTGCAAGCCAAAAATAGAAACACGGAAAATGTTTGTTGTAGGAGCTGCATCCAGTAACGGTTAGCAATGAATTCTTGAAATAATTAGTTCACCAGGCCTTGATGCTAAAGCTGCTGCCATTAAAACAAGTTATTTTAGCATATGCTACCAACATAATTGATGCTATTGATGAAGCCTTGCAACGTCTCCCCGCTTATTTTCCCAAAGGGCATTTCCTACCAACCTATAACCTGCACAATCACAAATGGCATCATTGAATGTGCCCAAAACAATGACAACAACTTCATTGGTCCTGCGGACAGACACGTCAAGATGAGAGCCTCCATCGATGACTCGTTTCCCATGCTTAACTGAAGGTTCCTGCAGAGAAGAAGGAAGACGCAATTAAGAGAACAACTTCACGACATTGCTATGCCAATGATGCAATCTCAGCATTTTTCTATGGGGAGGTCTATTGGTTTCAGCGTGGAGAGAACATAAATCATCAAAGACAGCCTGTCTACCTTCTTTGAACTCTCTTGATTTCCTGAACCTTTTTTCTCTTGAAAGTAAACATTGTGCACATTTAATTTAGCCAATGATGTAGCCCATATGCCTGCTATTCAACAAAGATCCTTAATATGGGAGATGAAAAGGAGATAAAAAAGAGAAAATCTGAAGGTGATTGAACCATACCTGTTTCAAAATTTGTCATAGGTTTCAATCCTCCGTCATCACGGTGTTCATTCTTCATTGAAGTACCACACATAAATTAAATATACTTAGGGGTTTCGGCCTTGCTCGTGTGGTAATGGTCCTGAAAAAATTTCAGTATTAACAGCTTTGATATCCAAGCCTTGGCTGACCTACGTTGTAGGTAGCAGTTGGACTGTTAGTTTGGTGTATCAGTCACAAATTTTTCTGTCACTTTTTTCCTACTTAACATTGACACTTGGTACAAGCCCCAAACTATTATGGTGAATCCTGCTACAAGGAGGAATTTCCTAATGATCTAGTAAGAGCGGATACACTGCTTCAGGATGCAATAGAGGCTGGAATTGATATACTATACAGGTCACTATGTGTTGATATGTGGCTGTGATGCTAAAACAGATATGTTTGAAACCAGAGTTCCTGCAAGAAGAAAATGGAAGAACATGTAAAAGATGTTTGTGACAGTATGCTTCATGTCAATATTAACTACTCATGAGTAAGTACTCACCCGCTGGAAAGAGATGCATCAGTCATGGTTTCTCCTGTCCTGTTAGTCCTGCTAGATCAGTTGCAAGGTCGTTATCACCGTTATTGACTATCGTTCTTTGCCTCCATTGTTAACTCGGTGGCCCCTCAAGAAATCCACACATAAGTAGAATCATGTCAGAAGATTATGAAAAGAAAAAGCACTATAGTATCAAGTCTCCGAATTCACATACCAGGGGAAAACAAGCAGCAATGCAGCTCTCCCACAAAATCTTCAAGCCATCATTGCTACTTCGCGCTACCAGCCACCACCGTCTTTCCGAACCCAAAGACGTTCTATTAATAACAACAGCCCATGACCTTCTTGAGAAAATAAAGAAATAACATCAAAACGAATTTCAGAACAGGGCATTCAGAGAAACCAATTCAAGTTGTCGTGTACAAGATGAAACTTGGGTTGTCACTTGTTCTATCAAGCACTCTGTCAAGTTGTAGTTAAAACACTTCAAGACAAAAAGTCTTAGACCTCTACTTTTCAAAAGCTTCCTATAACTTATTCTTGGAAAGGAACTTTACGTATGCGACATACAATCATTTAACCCTGAACTTAGCGCGATGCTGCATGAGTTTCAAGCTCTAGTCAAGCAGAATTGAGGATCTTTGTCTCGTTTTCTACTCTTCCCGAGTATCCTGATATGGTTCTTGCTTCAGGGTCTGATCACACCATGATTTTCTTGACCAAATTCTCTATGGAGAGAATGATTCTTGAGCTGTCATAGCATATTAAGCAATCATCCCATTGTTAACCTGTTGGAAATTGCAGCAGAGCATTAACATACAAACCCAGTGAAAAGATAATCGTCATCAAGCACACGAAAAGGAAGATGTTCAAATGGATATTAGTTTGAAGAGAAACATAGGAACATAGATCAAGTTGAAGGAATGTACCCTGCGAAAACTCGCATTTGTTGCTATTCACCACCAACCTTTTCCACGGAAGTCCCTCACTTCCAACAGACGTATCAAACACGAGTCTCTCCCCCCTGGGCTTCTAATCCTTCCTTGGCCTAAACCACCTGTTGTTTACACCTGCCAGATTGCAACTCATGGATTAGCAAAATTGATTGAAGAATGTACCATTAGAATATCCAATCCAAATCCAAACATTGAACCTAGACAGAAAAGCTTTCTTTTAACGAAATTGATACCACATCAAAGATTGGATTTTCATTTAAGAGATTGGAGCGAGAAAAGGAAAGTTTTTCAAATTGATTTGTACCGAAATAGAAAACCCAATCAAGCATTCAAAGCATTTTAATCAAATTCAATCAAAGGAATCTCCTCTGAAGCCTATAAAAGGGAGGGATTTGAGGAAAAAAAACATAGTGGATAATCACCCTAAAAGCTAAATCGCAAAACCCTAAAAGATTGAAAAAGAACTTATCTTCTTCGACGGTCGAAATCTTGGAGCCGCCATCATTTGTCCTTGAACGAAGAAGAAGACGCATCTCCCATCACCGATTTCACCATCGAAGTCCCGTCGCCGCCCTATTTTTCGGTAAATCTCTTACTCTTATCAAGATCATTGAACTATTGACGCTTTCGATTTGTGTTTCAGGTTAAGAGAGAAATAGGAGAAAGGGCGATCGAGGGGGACGAGATCGATTCTGGGGGGAATGAGAAAAGGGGACTTAGGGTTCCATCATGTTCTTCCTCTGTGGGCTGATTTTTTGTTTATTTCTGATTGTAACGTGATTATCCCACGCACACACTCACTAAACACACACATAATCCCTAATCAACCCCTTAATCACCGTTAATTATTTTAGACCCCCTAACCAACCTTTAATTAATAATTTTAAAAAAACCTAATTAATCTTAGGTCAGTAATATAATCTTTTCATTAAAATAATTAAACGCTTTTAATTAAATGTTTCATGTCTGATTAATTTTAAATCTAAAAACAAATAAACCAATTAAATCTTTTTTTATTAATTTAAACTTAGTAAACTTTTTTTGGATTATTAATAATAACTCAATTTCATCTTTATTGTAATCAACTTTTTTATTAAAAATAATTAGTAAACCTTTTGTAACTCCTTTTTTAAATAAAAAAAACTTATTTATTTATTAACTTTTTTTATATATATCAATTTTATCCAATACTCTTTTTAATTATATTTTTTTTAAGCCCATCTCATAATCTATTTAATCTAATAACATTTTGTTTGGTTTAAACTTCTATTTGGTAATGACTAAAATATTTCTTTATTAAAAATCAATCAACTTATAATTTAAACTCATAATCCAAAATTAATAACTTCTTCCCACAAATTAATTCACCCTTAAATCAACATTTTCTAAAATCAACCTCATCAATTGATCTAATTTTTTTCCCCTCAAACTAATCATTAAAATCAACTCACTAACTAATTCAACTCCTCCCTTACAAACAACCTCTCGCTTAAAATCAACCCAACTAAGATCAGCTTCTCGTCTAAAAAACAGTCAACTAAAATTAATCAAATCACATCATAAAATTCAATCATGCACACTCACATATCCACTTCCACATACACTTGTGCACCTCAGCGCTTTCATGCGTGTGTATGGTTTTATTTTCCGCAATTTAACATTACCGTCATTTATTATTATCGCGTTGCATTCCGTACAAAGGAAAAACCTACACATGGTTCAACAATCGTGTGTAGTGCACATCATTTGCATCATATTCCCCTGATCCTTGATCCCAGTCAAGTCGATCACTTAATATAGATCCTACCCCATAGGAAGGACCTTTTCTTTTACAACTTAGATACAAACACATTCAACAACTCAATACAACATTATTCAAACACAATAGAGAAACAGATGTTAATCATCTTAAGCGAGATAGAATCTCCACCCCACATCAATTACAATCAATACCGTAGGGACTTTGCCTTAAGAGAGATAGAGGCGTACATCGTCGATCTATATCCGAGTACTTGATCCCTTCTCTTAAGACGATGCAAAGACTATTTTCTTACAATTTGTGGTGGTTAAATCTCCCTTGAAATGACAACTCACCTTTTCTCCTAAACTCAATCAATCAACTACCCTAAACCCGTAGGAACTTTGACCACAGTCAAAGAGCTCCTCAAACCCTTTAGGGGAACTACAAATACTCTGATTCCACTCCCGTAAGGATATGTAGGCATAAGATGCGATATCTTATCGAGTATACTTAGAAATAAACCTCTAGGTTTTTCAACCATTAAGCAGATAAACACATAGAAATAAACAAACATAAAACAAGAGGTTCCTGTAGAGTACTACAGAAACTTAGGATGCTAGCACCTTCCCTAAGTTTAACCAACCCCCAAACCTATAACTCTCTAAACCTTGCATTTACATTGCATTGTGGGAATTTTGATCTTTATCCCTTCCTTTGGACAAATCAAAGTTCGGTTGCAAATTGAATTAAAGATTCAAACTAATCAATAGTTTGGTATCCAAATTTCACCGCGACAGAAATGACGACTTCACTGGAGAGCCTCAGTGGGTTTCCCTACCTTTCTTTACTTATTTATTGCTTTATATATTTGCTTACTTGTTTATTTATTTGTGTCCTTTATTTCTTTTGGGCTATTATCTTTGAGTGGTGAGACAAAGTCCTACACCCGGACTTGAGAGAAATTATAATAGGATGGTGATATATTCGATAAGGCTTATAGGGAGTGAGTCTCGACTAAGTTGACTCGAGAATCCCGCTTAGTTGAGACCCTTTTGAAAATGGTTCGGTTGAACGAGTTTAGTGGTGAAAACTTTTACTATTCTCAATTGGAGTCCGTGATACTAAGGACCGTAGTTACCTTTAACCCCACTTTGGCCTTTATTAGGACGTAGTGCGAAGCTATGAGGGAGTAAGTCCCGAAGTAGTGCTACACGATGCTACACTCAAAAGAAGTTCTCTTGAGAATATTATTAATCCCCGAGTCAGTTGGGAAATTGATAATATCCGATAGATGGACTAATGACTTTGGGACCTCCTTAGAACCTTGTTCTGCAGGTACCATCCACCTCTAGTCCTTGTCCTTTGGGAATGGGTATACCCTTGGCTCCATGCTCGTTGCAAACCTAGGACCTTTGTTTATTTATCTTTTTGTGCCCTTATGTGCTTACCTGTGTTTGTTGCACTCATATAGCATCATACTACATTGGACTTCATGGGATTTACCCTTTATTTATGAACATTGTAGGACATTATGGATTCCAATATACTTTTAAGAGTCCCAAATTGGATGACCTAAGGGAGTTAGGAGCTTTGATTGAAGACCAAGAGAAATTCAAGGGTAAATATGGGAAGTTACTATCTTTGTTGAGACGTAAGGCAAATGAAGACCTCCTTTCCGCTCTATTACAATTCTACGATCCGATGTATCACTGCTTTACTTTTCCAGATTATCAGTTATTGCCAACTTTGGAAGAATACTCCTTTTTGTTAGGTCTGCCTATTCTAGAAGAATCTCCTTTTCCTTTCTTGGAAAAGGACCCCGAAGAAAGAGACATCGCTAAGGCCCTTTATCTCAAAGTATCTGACGTTAAGGTCAACATGGTTGTTAAAAGTGGGACTTTTGGTTTGACTACAAATTTTTTATTCGAGAAGGCTTCATTTTATACTGATTTTACGAACAAGGATCCATTCGAGGCAATCTTCGCCTTACTTGTCTATGGGGTGTTTTTATTTCCAAGTTTTGAGGGGTTTGTTGACCTTAATGCAATTAAGATCTTCATGAAGAACAATCCAGTGCCGACTCTATTGGGTAATACCTATCATTTTATACATCTCCGAAACCTTCGTGGTGGAGGAATGATTACATGTTGTGTGCCCTTATTATACAAATGGTTCCTTACCCACTTGCCCAAGTATGTATCCTTTTGGCATCTTAATGATAGGCGTTGGTCAGAAAGGATTATGGCTTTGACCCATTCTGACATTGATTGGTATATCCGTGAGTATGATGGGATTCTGATCATTGATGGATGTAGAGATTTTGCTAATAAACCGTTGCTCAGCTTTGGAGGGGGGATCAGTTATAATCCGGTTTTAGCTCGCCGACAGTTGGGATATCTGTTGAAGGGACCACCTAAGAGCATACAAGTTGAGAGTGTTTTCTTCGAGCATAATCAAGAGCTCCGAGAGAAGATTGTGGAAGCTTGGAAATATTTGCATAAGAAAGATAGGAATAGTTTGGGAAAGCCCAACTATGCGTCTTTGGAACCGTATCTCCAGTGGGTAAGGAATAGGGCGATCAAGCTGAGGATGCCTTACTCTCGTCAAGATCCTATACCTCCGAGAAGAGAGCCCACTTATGTTTTTATGTCCGAAACTGAGAAGTTAGAGGTTGCTTTGAAGAATTCGCAACATGAGTTAGAGTCATGGAAGAACAAGTATCTAGTGTCTGTTGCAGAGATTGATGAACTCCGGAAAGAGAAAGATGAACTCCAGAAGCAGCTACAGTTGAAGGATGAAGAGTTACTCCCCTGCAAGAAGAGGAAGGTCATGGAGGATTTATTTTTCTCTGACCCACAATGCACTATTTGGAAGCTGATTGTGGACAACCTTATCCGTGAGAAGACGCAATTAGAAGAGCAGCTCAAGCAGCAGAATTCGAAACTTCCTTAGTGTCTTTACTAGCTTTTATTTAGCTTTTATTTGGGACTTTTAAAAGCAATTATTTGTATTCCGTTTCAAAATTAATAAAAACGTTTTCTTTTACCACAATGTTTATAAATAGTTGGGATCCCATGAAGTCCTACTCATCTTGCATTGCATTCTTTCTTTATTCATTTCAAGAAACTCAATTTTATTTCTCAGGTATTGTAACCATGGATTTCAAGAGAGAAGCATTGGAGTACACTTTCCAGAGTCCTAACATTGAAAGCTTGAGAGAACTAGCAGATCTCATCAAGAACTGCCACGCCTTCGCAACAGAATATGGAGAAGTCTTTCGTTTCCTCGAGCTCTAGATGAAAGAAGGATTGTTGGAGACTCTTGTTCAGTTTTATGATCCGTTGTACCATTGTTTCACTTTTCCGGATTACCAGTTGATGCCAACTCTGGAAGAGTATTCTGATTTCTTGAGGATGCCTGTGATGGCCCGACCCATATTCACCGGCCAGGAGGACGTACCCAGTCACCAAGAAATTGCAAACACTACTCATCTCAGCTTAGAAGATGTTCAAGCACACTTGACCACCAAGGAAGGAGTCCTTGGATTCCCAGCTGATTTCTTGATCGAAAAAGTCTGTTACCATGCTGAAAGAAAAGAGGTCCTTATCTTGGAAGCCGCCTTTGCTTTGTTGGTCTATGGGATTTTCTGGTTCCCAAAGATTGATGATTTTGTTGATATGGATGCGATTAAGCTGTTCATCCTCAAGAATCCGGTCCCTACCTTGCTAGCTGACACATACTATTCAATCCACTCGAAGAATGCCGAAGGGGAGGACATATCGTTTGTTGTACCGCTCTGTTGTATTCATGGTTCATTGCTCGCCTGACTCGACATCCGTCTATTTGGAAAGAGGAAGAGTCACCCCAGTGGTCCGAGATAGTTATGGCCCTTACTCACTCTGACATTGTGTGGTACGACCCTACCTATGGAGGTATATGCATGATTCCTAACATCGGAGGATTTACTAACATACCGCTTATTGGGAGAGAAGGATGCATAAGTTACAACCCTGCTTTGGCTCGTCTCCAATTCGGGCATCCTATGATCGAAGTACCTGACCAAAATCTGTTAGAAGGGATCTTTCTCAAGGAAGGAGAAGATCCAGACCTAAAGACCGTCATAATTTACGCATGGAGATACGTCAATAAGGAAGGAAAAGCTGCTTTAGGATACCCCAATTGTGCTGTCTCTGAAGAATATCTACATTGGGTGCGAGAAAGAGCTCTCGACCTTAAGATGCCATTCCCTTTTCATGAACCCATGGTATTGGCTTTTCATGATCCTGATTGGTTCGATGTGAGCGAAGTAGATCATTTGAAGGCTGCCTTGGATGAGGCTCGAAAACTGAAAGCCGCTTGGAGAAACAAGTTTTTCACACTCAAGGTAGAGAAAGAGAAGTCCCAGAAGCTGCCAGAAGTAGAACTTGCAAGGAAAAGGAAGGCGCGAGAGGATTTATTTTCCTCTCACACCTCTTCAAGAGCTGTCACCAGTAATGATCTTCCCCCAGATACTGTGGCTTGGAAGGAATGTGTCGATCGACTCATCAGAGAGAAGGCCGAGTTACAAGAACGCGTCAGTCAGTTAGAAGAAGAGCTTCACACACAAAAGGAGCGCAAGGAGTATATCTTCGAGTTTTCTCTTTTGCTTTTGGTTCAATGTAATAAACTCTTAAAAGAGTACTCTGCTTTGTAATGCTTCAAATATCAAAATAAAATAAGTTTTTCTCCAACGTTACAATACCAAAAATAATTTGAGTTTCTTGAAGTCTCATATTCATTTGTATTTTGCATAAGCATAGCATCATTTGCATTCCAGGGTCTCACTCTTGCTTCATCTCCGCAGACAAGCTGAATCACCGATACAACACTCGAGCTAGTCAACGCCAGAAGATGGATCAACTAGAGCAAGAGAACAGAGTGCTCTGTGATGAAGTTGCAGTTCTAAAAGAAAGTTTGGAGAGGTTGAATGGTCTAGTGGAAGCTTTGTCCAATCAAGCCTCGATCAACAACCAAGAAGTTTCGAGGACTGTGATCTCTGAAGTGTCGCCAACACCGATCCCAGTGGTGTCTTCTGTTGCTGAAATGTCCTACAGTATGCCTCAAGGTTTCCCGTGGGGATTGTCTCCCAATTTCTTCTCAACCGGTTACCGCCCGTCCGTGTCTGAGATCCCTGCTGTGACCACTGTTCAAGCTGCTCCTGTAGTTTCTACTGTGATGACTACTGCATCTCCACATGTGAATGTTGTTCCGTATATTCTGGACGAACCAATTTTACATGGGTCGCCGACCGAAACTGTGGGTTTGGAAGAGAGGATAGATGGATTTCAAGACCAATTTTCTGAAATGCAAAAGGAGTTGAAGGCTCTTCGAGGAAAGATTTGTTTGGAAAAACGCTTCTGAACTGTGTTTGGTCCCAAATGTCAAAGTTCCGCCAAAGTTTAAGGTCCCTGATTTTGAGAAATACAAAGGGAATACTTTCCCTCAGAGTCACCTTATTATGTATGCCAGGAAGATGTCTGCCCAAACTGATAATGATCAACTGCTCATTCATTACTTCCAAGACAGTTTGACAGGTGCTGCGCTCAAGTGGTACATGGGATTGGATAGTACGAAGATTCGAACTTTCAATGATCTAGGGGGAGCCTTTGTCAAGAAGTATAAGTATAATGTGGACATGGCTCCCGACCGTGATCAGTTGAGGGCTATGATGCAGAAAGATAAGGAGAGTTTCAAGGAGCATGCTCAACGTTGGCCCGAGTTGGCCGCACAAGTCATACCACCATTAGAAGAAAAGGAGATGACCAAGATTTTTCTGAAGACCCTTGGTCCTTTATTTTATGAGAAGTGGTAGCCAGTGCACCCATTGACTTTACTGAAATGGTTAATATGGGAATGCGCTTGGAAGGAGGTGTCCGTGAAGGAAGATTGGTTAAGGAAGAGAGTGCTCCTAGTAATGTTAAGAAATATGGGAGTGGCTTCATGAAGAAAAAGGAACAGGGGGTGAACTCCGTGTAGGAAGGAAGACTTAGAAGGAGGTACTCACCATCATACCAAGTTGCGGCAGTATCGCCAGTGTATAATGCTCCCACTTATCAACCTCAACAGTCTCCGCAACTGAGTCAGCCATCTCAATCCACCAATGCTCAACAGTCACAGCCTCAGCAAAATCCGCAGTATTCTCAGCAGAATCGGTCGTTCAACAATCAAGGTCGTGTGTATAGAAGGATAAATTTTGAGCCTATTCCTATGAAATATGCTTATTTGTTTCCAGCTTTGGTTCAGAAGGGCCATATTCAGACGAAAGCTCCACATATGGTTCCTGCAAATCCTCCTCCTTCCTATAGAGCTGACAAGTTTTGTCCCTACCATCAAGGTGCTCCAGGGAATGATATTGAGAGTTGTTTTGGTATGAAAGCAGACGTCCAGAGGCTCATTAAATGCGGAATTTCGTCCTTCAAAGATTCCGACCCTAATGTGCAGGTTAATCCGTTACCCCCACATGGTTCACCCTCTGTTAACATGATTCAAGACTGTTTGGCAGATGATGATCAGAAAGTTTCAGTTGAAAGGGCCGAAGAGGTTTGTTTTATAGTACCTCACTTTAAGGAAGTGGAACGTTTCGAAATCGTGTATAATAGCAGAAAACCGGATGTTACCCCGTTGGTAATCAATGTGCTTGGACCTGTCCCTT
This sequence comes from Lathyrus sativus, assembly GCA_963859935.3. Lineage (NCBI taxonomy): Eukaryota > Viridiplantae > Streptophyta > Magnoliopsida > Fabales > Fabaceae > Lathyrus > Lathyrus sativus. The sequence continues at coordinate 128,176,044 of OZ012741.1, read as the reverse complement.
ATACTTCCAGTAAGGCTATCCCCTACATGTACAACGCTACGATGTTGGAGAATGGAAAGGAAGTGCCTTTTCCCACTATACCTTCAGTAGTTAACATTGCAGATGTCAGCAGAGTAACAAGGAGTGGTCGAGTCTACCCGACTGTACCACCAAAAGAAAAAGAGGTCTCATTGGAACAAACAGGCTCCAAGGATCTAATTGTGGGGCAGTCTGGTGGATCTAATTTATCCAATTCAGATGAATGTCTAAAAGTGATCAAGATGAGTGAATATAAGGTTGCAGATCAGCTCTTGCAAACCCCGTCGAAGATCTCTGTGTTACAATTGCTGATGAGTTCTGACGCTCATAGAGAAGCACTCCAGAAGATTTTATAGCAAGCATATGTTGAACGAGATGTGACTATGGAGCAGTTCGACAATATCATTGGTAATATTACTTCATGTGACAATCTGGGTTTTAATGAGGATGATCTCCCAGAGGAAGGAAGGAAACACAACCTGGCTTTACATATTTCTGTGAATTGCAGGAATGACTCTCTGTCCAGTGTGTTGGTTGATACTGGATCTTCTCTAAATGTGATGCCTAGAACTACTCTATCTAAGCTATCCTATCAGGGACCGCCGATGAGGCCAAGTCATGTTATTGTCAAGGCTTTTGATGGGTCAAGAAAAATAGTAATTTGTGACGTGGATTTGCCGATGACCATTGGATTGCAGACTTTTATGATCATGTTTTAATTCATGGACATTCGTGCCGCTATAGCTGTTTGTTAGGGAGGCCATGGATACATGAAGCTGGGGCAGTTACTTCTACTCTGCATCAGAAGTTGAAATATGCTTTTGAGGGAAAAACAGTTACAGTTTGTGGGGAAAGAGCTTTGGTGGTGAGTCACTTGTCATCATTCTCGTACGTCGAAGCTGAGGAAGAGGTTGGTACGCAATTTCAAGCTTTGTCTATTATGGGCGAGGGTGTCCGGAAATCTCAGGCATCTATGTCATCATTTAAAGACGCGCAGCGAGTAGTGAACAGTGTTCATCAGACAATTTGGGGGAAGGTGTTGTCTTTGCCAGAGAACAAAAATAAAGAAGGTCTCGGTTTCACCAGCAGTTCTACTCAACAAACTACCAGAAGTCCAGGGTTTCCGTTGATTAATGAAGTGTTCCGTAGTGGAGGAGTCGTCCATCATCCTCATATTAATGTTGTGTCAGAGGATGAGCTAGAAGGATACATATCAGATGGTTCTGCAAGGTCCTCCATTCCTTACAAAGACTATGATCCCTATATGGAAGATCCAGGCTATGTTTCAGATGAATTTGACTATACCTTTGGAGTTTATGCTGTCACCGAGGAAGATTCAGATGGGGATATTCCAGACTTTGTGACCCCAGGCGTTTTGGTTAAGAATTGGAGTGCGGTTGAAGCCCCTGTTGTCGTTCATATATCTAAGTAAAGCATTTGTTTTCAAAACTGTCGCTCTGCCCAAGGCGAAACTGCATTTATTAGGGCTTACTTTTAATAATTCCCTTTGCTCGGCCCAAGGCAAAGTTGACTCAGTTGGGCGTGTCCTTTTGGTTTTGCTATCATCAATAAATTACTTTCATTTTCATTTGTGTTTTTATATTCATTTACGACGCTGGGAAATAATAAGTAGCATCTCGCGCACACACACTTTCCACTTTACAAAAACTTATTAAAAATCACATCACTTGCGCAGATTGCTACATAAATTACATCCTGGGAATAATGATCCACTGCCTTCTCCGAATTTTGAGTTTCCTGTGTACGAAGCCGAAGACGAAGAAGATGATATCCCCGAAGAGATTTCCAGACTGCTTGAGAAAGAAGAGATAGCTATCCAACCTCATCAGGAGCCAGTGGAAGTAATCAATTTGGGATCAAAAGAAATCTGTAGAGAAGTGAAAATTGGAGCTCTGCTCAAACCTGATGTGAAGAAACAGCTGATTGATTTGCTTGGAGAGTTTGTTGATGTGTTTGCTTGGTCATATCAAGATATGCCTGGATTGGACACTGCTATAGTTGAACATCGTCTACCTTTGAAGCCAGAGTGCCCGCTAGTAAAACAGAAGCTCAGAAGGACTCGACCCGACATGGCTCTAAAGATTAAGGAGGAGGTACAAAAGCAGATTGGTGTAGGTTTTCTTGTCACTGCCGAATATCCGCTTTGGTTGGCTAATATTGTGCCCGTCCCGAAGAAGGATGGTAAGGTTTGCATGTGTTTAGATTACAGGGATTTGAATAAAGCCAGTCCGAAAGATGATTTCCCATTACCTCACATTGACATTTTGGTTGATAGTACCGCAAGATATGAGGTTTTCTCCTTTATGGACGGTTTTTCAGGTTAGAATGGCTCCCGAGGACAGAGAGAAAACGTCATTCATCACACCCTGGGGCACCTTTTCTTACAGAGTTATGCCATTTGGATTAAAGAATGCTGGGGCAACATATTAGAGAGCTATGACTACTTTGTTCCATGATATGATGCACAAAGAGATCGAGGTTTATGTGGATGATATGATAGCTAAGTCGAAGACTGAGGATGATCATGTCAAACATTTGTCTAATCTGTTTGGTCGCTTGAGGGAATACAAGCTCCGTCTGAACCCCAACAAATGTACATTTGGAGTGCGATCAGGGAAACTATTGGGTTTTATTGTCAGTCAAAGAGGGATTGAAGTGGACCCCGAAAAAGTGAAAGCTATCCGGGAAATGCCAGCTCCCACCACCGAGAAGCAAGTCAGAGGGTTCTTGGGACGTTTGAACTATATCTCCAGGTTTATATCCAACATGACTGCTACATGTAAACCTATATTCAAGCTTATGAGGAAAGAATAAGGGTATGTTTGGACTGAAGATTGTCAAAAGGCTTTTGATAGTATCAAAGAGTATTTGCTTGAACCACCTATCCTGATACCGCCAGTTGAAGGACGACCTTTGATTATGTATCTGACTGTTTTAGAAGACTCGATGGGTTGTGTACTCGGTCAACGAGATGAAACAGGAAAGCAAGATCATGTCACTTATTACTTGAGCAAGAAATTTACCGATTGTGAAACAAGGTACACTATATTAGAGAAGACTTGTTGTGCTTTGGCATGGGCCGCCAAACGTTTGCGCCAGTATATGTTGAATCACACCACTTGGTTAGTTTCGAAGATGGATCCTATCAAGTATATTTTTGAAAAGCCCGCTTTGACTGGGAGAATTGCTAGATGGAAGATGTTGTTGTCTGAATATGATATCGAATACCATACTCAAAAAGCGGTCAGAGGAAGTGTTTTGGCTGATCATTTGGCTCACCAGCCTATTTTGGATTATCAACCCTCAAACGATGACTTTCCCGACGAGGATGTTATGTTTTTAAAGATGAAGGATTGTGAGGAACCCGTGCATGGCGAAGGGCCAGAACCAGGTTCTCAATGGGGTTTAGTTTTTGATGGAGCCGTCAATGCTCACGGAAAAGGGATAGGTACTGTTATTGTGACTCATCAAGGGACCCACTTCCCATTTACTTCCAGATTAACATTCCAGTGTACTAACAATGAGGCTGAGTATGAAGCATGCATTATGGGTCTTGAGGAAGCAATCGATTTGAGAATTAAGAATTTGGACGTGTTTGGTGATTCTGCAGTGGTAATCAACCAAATCACTGGAGAGTGGATAACTCGACACGATAATTTAGTCCCATACAGAGATTATGCTAGAAGACTGTTACCGTTCTTTGATAGGATCGAATTTCATCATATCCCTCGTGATGAGAACAGAATGGCAGATGCGTTGGCAACTCTGGCCTCAATGATTGTGGTAAACTTCTGGAATGAGTGTCTTCGGATTGAAGTAAAACGTCTTGACAGACCTGCCTACATCTTTGTCGTCGAAGAAGTCGAAGATGGCAAACCCTGGTACCATGACATCGAAGTTTTTCTTAGAACTCAAGAATATCCTTCGGGAGCTTCCAACAAAGATAAGAAAACTTTGAGAAGGTTGGTTGGGAGTTTTCTTCTAAGTAACAGTGTGTTATACAAGCGGAATTTTGACATGGTTTTGCTAAGATGTGTTGACAAACAAGAAACAGATATGTTAATGACAGAAATTCACGAAGGATCTTTTGGCACTCATGCCAACGGACATGCTATGGCTAAGAAACTTTTAAGGGCTGGCTATTATTGGATCATGATGGAATCAAATTGTTACAAGTTTGCTAGAAAATGTCACAAGTGTCAGATTTACGCAGATAAGATTCATGTGCCTCCGACTTTGTTGAATGTTATTTCATCCCCGTGGCCATTCTCTATATGGGGAATTGACATGATTGGAATGATAGAGCCAAAAGCATCTAATGGACACCGATTCATCTTAGTGGCCATTGATTATTTTACCAAGTGGGTCGAAGCAGCTTCCTATACTAATGTAACTCGACATGTGGTTGTCAAATTTATCAAGAATCAGATTATCTGCCGATATGGTGTGCCAAGCAGGATTATTACAGATAATGGGTCCAATTTGAATAACAGAATGGTGAAAGAACTATGCGAAGAATTCAAGATAGAGCATCATAACTCTTCTCCTTACAGACCAAAGATGAATGGGGCTGTTGAAGTTTCCAACAAGAATATCAAAAAGATCATTCAGAAGATGGTTGTTACTTATAAAGACTGGCATGAGATGCTCACGTTCACCTTGCATGGGTATCATACGACAGTATGCACATCGACTGGGGCAACTCCATTTTCACTTGTCTACGGTATGGAAGCAGTACTCCCGATAGAAGTTGAGATTCCTTCTATGAGGATTTTGATGGATGCGAAGTTATCAAAAGCTGAATGGTGCCAGAACAGGTATGATCAGTTGAACTTAATCGAAGAAAAGAGGATGGCTGCGCTATGCCATGGGCAGTTATATCAGCAGAAGATGAAGAAGGCTTTTGATAAGAAAGTCTGACCCCGTGTATTCAAAGAAGGTGACCTCGTGCTCAAGAAGATTCAGTCTTTCCTCACCGACGTCGGAGGAAAATGGGCACCAAACTATGATGGACCGTACGTGGTAAGAAAGGTTTTGTCAGGGGGTGCTTTGATGTTAACAACAATGGACGGAGAAGAAATCACTCGCCCTGTGAATACGGACGCTGTCAAGAAGTATTTCGCTTAAGGGAGTTCTCATTAACTTAGGGATAGCAAGTTGTTATTCCCTTGATGTAATCTCTATTATTTTCCAACACTGTAATATTGGGGTCACGCCTTTCTGCTGACCACCATTCAATAAAGTTTCTCATTTATCAAAATCTTTTTCCCGATAGCAAAATCCAAATTGATTTAAACTTTTTCACTACTTCGTGTTTTACTCGGTATATGAATAACAAAGGGATGACCATGGACGTTTATTTTATCCATGGAAGAACGTCAATCATATATGTCTCTGCTAGTAGAGGATATTTATTTTATCCAGAGACGAGGTTGTTTACGTTCAAGATTTCCTTGCAAAGTGGTACGAGGTCTGTGGAGATTTGGCTTGGGTACCCCTCCGTTTGAGACGTTATTTTCGTCTCTCCCGGTCCGTCAGCATACGCATAGCATATAAGTAGACAGCATGGCATGTGCATTTTTGTTTTCTGTATGTTTATTTTCTTCTGTCATCTTGGTTGTGGTCATCCCCAAGTGACTAGGTTTGTCTTCTCCCTCCAAGTAGAGTTGTCAACTTTAGGCAGAAAAAGCGCAATATTTCTACTTTCCCCATGAAGTTCGACCCTCGTGGAAGATGGTTATTCCAGTACATTCCATTTCAGTTCATACCTCAATGGTCGAGTCTTACTTGATAGTTTTTCTCTTCGGCTACTTCCCGAATTGAATCCTCGGCAATCACAGTGTGGATAATCTCCGATGTTTGAACATGGACTAAGTGTGCATTTATTTTGCACTTTATTCCCCAGGAAGAATATTTTCGAAGAATCTCTACGAAGACAAATATTACTCCAACAATGTCACAGGTTTTTCTCAACCACCTACATTTGGACTGCAAACATCTCTTTATTTGAGCAACTCATTTTAACTAGGATCTTACTCAAAACGACAAACGACAGTCTCTTCAGAACAATCTGTCCATCCCTAGTGAGTTCATCACACAAATTTATTTCATCAAGAGGCATCTCCCCAGAGGAGTCGAAGAAGCTCATCACATTAGTCTCCCTTTATTCGAGAAGACATACTTTACAATTCAACCGGCTCGCATCTCTCCTGAAGATCCCCGGTGAAGTTTTATAACCTCCAATACATTACAAGTTACATCTACAAAGTTCTACAATTTACAACACATTATGGCTCACAACCAAGAAATTTTACAATTTACAACACATTATGGCTCACAGCCAAGAAGTTCTACATCTACATTGACATTTACATCTACAACATCTACAACGACATCTACAATCTACAGCCGAGACCCGTTCGTGGATTCCAAATCACGAGGCGTGGGGAGGCGAACTTTCAGAGGCCAAGACCCGTTCGTGGATTCCAAATCACGAGGTGTGGGGAGGTGAAATTTTAGAGGCCAAGACCCGTTCATGGATTCCAAATCACGAGGCGAGGGGAGGCGAACTTTCAGAGGCCAAGACCCGTTCGTGGATTCCAAATCACGAGGCGTAGGGAGGCGAACTTTTAGAGGCCAAGACCCGTTCGTGGATTCTAAATCACGAGGCGTGGGGAGGTGAACTTTCAGAAGCCAAGACCCGTTCATGGTACCCAGACCATGAGGCGTGGGGGAAGTCTACACGTTTTACTATTTCCAGTTGGATTTCAAAAAAAAAGGGAAGAAAAAAGAAGAAAAACAAAACTAAATTATTCAGAAAAGTTGCTATGGTCATAAGCTACCATTCGATTACAAGTTTCCTGCCTGATGTTTAAATCACCATATTCTTGGTGTATGTGCTACACTTTTATATGTTTGGAGATTCCCCATTGGTGGTTGTTTCCTGTCCCCATGGAGTCCCGCTTCGTTGAGTCTGCTGCCCTTTTGTTCCTCGCATGATTGTTTATAGTTTTTTCTTTCCCCTGTGGCGTCATGTCTCCACAAGACCGTCTGTTTTGCATTCTCATATCATTGCATATCATTTGCATTCGGTGGCCTCTTAGGGCCAAAAATTCGTGCAATGTTTATATTTAAGTCCCTCCTATCTCGTCGAGAAGAAGACTTGAATCTCCACATCTCCGGATAGAAGCAACTTAAATAGGGGCATCTGTCACACCCTAATTTTTGACCATAAGGTTCCACCTCTTTATGCTTACTTTCTGCTTGTTCATTTCATTATACAAGTGTTTGTTACGGATAACAGATTTGTGCAGATACAATGATGTCAAGTGTGAATTATTACCGTCAAGCACTTCCAGGTTTAGGTTAATAAGGCCATTGGTGTTAAGCGTAAGCATCGGGGTGTACATATATGATCCATGAGCTCTGAGCATATTAAAATTGTGGAAGGACTCCTAAAATTCGTAGGATTTTCTCAAAAGTCAAGTTGATTCGTTATCTTCAACCGCGATCCGAAGGGCAAGGTTTCCTTTTATGAGTTTGGCTTATAAAGATTAATTTATCATGGGAAGTACACTACGCCTCTTTTATAAGACCAAGTTTCAAGATTCAAGAGTACCATTCACCATTGCACATGCTTAAGATGTCGTTTGCCGCCTTCAAGCGGAGACGGATTTACGATTGCCGGAACTCTATTTAATAAGCGGGATTAACAAGCTGAATGTGAAGCAAACCAATATTGAAGAATCATTTAAGGGAATGTGTTACAAATTAAGAAATGATAATGAGAACAGTAATAAGTACATAAGACAAGAATTCGTTACTTGTACAATTTTCCATTTAGTTACAGATGATTACAAGTTATCAACAAATCCAACATAAAAGAACAAGGAGCACTTGTAAGCCAAAAATAGAAACACGGAAAATGTTTGTTGTAGGAGCTGCATCCAGTAACGGTTTAGCAATGACTTCTTGAAATAATTAGTTCGTCAGGCCTTGATGCTAAAGCTGCTGCCATTAAAACAAGTTATTTTAGCATATGCTACCAACAGAATTGATGTTATTGATGAAGCCTTGCAACGTCTCTCCGCTTGTTTTCCCAAAGGGCATTTCCAACCAACCTATAACCTGCACAATCACAAATGGCATCATCGAATGTGCCCACAACAATGACAACAACTTCATTGGTCCTGCGGACAGACACGCCAAGATGGGAGCCTCCATCGATGACTCGTTTCCCATGCTTAACTGAAGGTTCCTGCAAAGAAGAAGGAAGACACAATTAAGATAACAACTTCACGACATTGTTATGCCAATGATGCAATCTCAGCATTTTTCTATGGGGAGGTCTGTTGGTTTCAGCGTGGAGAGATCATAAATCATCAAAGATAGACTGTCTACCTTCTTTGAACTCTCTTGATTTCTTGAACCTTTTTTCTCTTGAAAGTAAACATCGTGCACATTCAATTTAGCCAATGATGTAGACCATATGCCTGCTATTCAACAAAGATCCTTAATATGGGAGATGAAAAGGAGATAAAAAAGAGAAAATCTGAAGGTGATTGAACCATACCTGTTTCAAAATTTGTCATAGGTTTCAATCCTCCGTCATCACGGTGTTCATTCTTCATTGAAGTACCACACATAAATTAAATATACTTAGGGGTTGCGACCGTGCTCGTGTGGTAATGGTCCTGAAAAACTTTCGGCGTTAACAACTTTGATATCCAAGCCCTGGCTGACCTACGCTGTAGATAGCAGTTGGACTGTTAGTTTGGTGTATCAGTCACAAAGTTTTCTGTCACTTTTTTCCTACTTAACATTTACACTTGGTACAAGCCCCAAACTATTGTGGTGAATCCTGCTACAAGGAGGAATTGCCTAATGATCTAGTAAGAGCGGATACACTGCTTCAGGATGCAATGGAGGCTGGAATTGATATACTATACAGGTCACTATGTGTTGATATGTGGCTGTGATGCTAAAACAGATATGTTTGAAACCAAAGTTCCTGCAAGAAGAAAATGGAAGAACATGTAAAAGATGTTTGTGACAGTATGCTTCATGTCAATATTAACTACTCATGAGTAAGTACTCACCCACTAGAAAGAGATGCATCAGTCATGGTTTCTCCTGTCCTGTTAGTCCCGCTAGATCAGTTGCAAGGTCTTTATCACCGTTATTGACTATCGTTCTTTGCCTCCATTGTTAACTCGGTGGCCCCTCAAGAAATCCACAGATAAGTAAAATCGTGTCAGAAGATTATGAAAAGAAAAAGCACTATAGTATCAAGTCTCCGAAGTCACATACCAGGGGAAAACAAGCAGCAATGCAGCTCTCCCACAAAATTTTCAAGCCATCATTGCTACTTCGCGCTACCAGCCACCACCGTCTTTCCGAACCCAAAGACGTTCTATTAATAACAACAGCCCATGACCTGCTCGAGAAAATAAAGAAATAACATCAAAACGAAGTTCAGAACAGGGCATTCAGAGAAACCAATTCAAGTTGCCGTGTACAAGATGAAACTTGGGTTGTCACTTGTTCTATCAAGCACTTTTTCAAGTTGTAGTTAAAACACTTCAAGACAAAAAGTCCTAGACCTCCACTTTTCAAAAGCTTCCTATAACTTATTCTTTGAAAGGAACTTTACGTCTGCGACATACAATCATTTAACCCTGAACTTAGCGCCATACTGCATGAGTTTCAAGCTCTAGTCAAGCAGAATTGAGGATCTTTGTCTCGTTTTTTACCCTTCCCGAGTATCCTGATATGGTTCTTGCTTCAGGGTCTGATCACACCATGATTTTCTTGACCAAATGCTCTATGGAGAGAATGATTCTTGAGTTGTCATAGCATATTAAGCAGTCATCCCATTGTTAACCTGTTGGAAATCGCAGCAGAGCATTAACATACAAACCCAGTGAAAAGATAACCGTCATCAAGCACATGAAAAGGAAGATGTTCAAATGGATATCATTTTGAAGAGAAACATAGGAACATAGATAAAGTTGAAGGAATGTACCCTGCGAACACCCGCATTTGTTGCTCTTCACCACCAACCTTTTCCACGGAAGTCCCTCACCTCCAACAGACGTATCAAATACGAGTCTCTCCCCCCTGGGCTTCTAATCCTTCCTTGGCCCAAACCACCTGTTGTTTACACCTGCCAGATTGCAACTCATGGATTAGCAAAATTGATTGAAGAATATACCATTAGAATATCCAATCCAAATCCAAACATTGAACCTAGACAGAGAAGCTTTCTTTTAACGAAATTGATACCACATCAAAGATTGGATTTTCATTTAAGAGATTGGAGCGAGAAAAGGAAAGTTTTTCAAATTGATTTGTACCGAAATAGAAAACCCAATCAAGCATTCAAAGCGTTTTAATCAAATTCAATCAAAGGAATCTCCTCTGAAGCCTATAAAAGGGAGGGATTTGAGAAAAAAAACACAGTGGATAATCACCCTAAAAGCTAAATCGCGAAACCCTAAAAGATTGAAAAAGAACTTATCTTCTTCGACGGTTGAAATCTTGTAGCCTCCATCATTTGTCCTTGAACGAAGAAGAAGACGCATCTCTCATCACCGATTTCACCATCGAAGTCCCGCCGCCGCCCCATTTTTCGGTAAATCTCTTACTCTTATCAAGATCATTGAACTATTGACGCTTTCGATTTGTGTTTCAGGTTAAGAAAGAAATAGGAGAAAGGGCGATCGAGGGGGACGAGATTGATTCTGGGGGGAATGAGAAAAAGGGGCTTAGGGTTCCATCATGTTCTTCCTTTGTGGGCTGGTTTTTTGTTTATTTTTGATTGTAACGTGATTATCCCATGCACACACTCACTAAACACACACATAATCCCTAATCAACCCCCCTTAATCACCGTTAATTATTTTAGACCCCCTAACCAACCTTTAATTAATAATTAAAAAAACCTAATTAATCCTAGGTCAGTAATATAATCTTTTCATTAGAATAATTAAACGCTTTTAATTAAATATTTCCTGTCTGATTAATTTTAAATCTAAAAACAAATAAACCAATTAAATCTTTTTTTATTAATTTAAACTTAGTAAACTTTTTTTGGATTATTAATAATAACTCAATTTCATCTTTATTGTAATCAACTTTTTTATTAAAAATAATTAGTAAACCTTTTGTAACCCCTTTTTTAAATAAAAAAAACTTATTTATTTATTAACTTTATATATATATATATATCAATTTTATCCAATACTCTTTTTAATTATTTGTTTTTTTAAGCCCATCTCATAATCTATTTAATCTAATAACATTTTGTTTGGTTTAAACTTCTATTTGGTAATGACTAAAATATTTCTTTATTAAAAATCAATCAACTTATAATTTAAACTCATAATCCAAAATTAATAACTTCTTCCCACAAATTAATTCACCCTTAAATCAACATTTTCTAAAATCAACCTCATCAATTAATCTAATTTTTTCCCCTCAAACTAATCATTAAAATCAACTCACTAACTAATTCAATTCCTCCCTTACAAATAACCTCTCGCTTAAAATCAACCCAACTAAGATCAGCTTCTCGTTTAAAAAATAGTCAACTAAAATTAATCAAATCACATCATAAAATTCAATCATGCATACTCACATATCCACTTCCACATACACTTGTGCACCTCAGCGCTTTCATGCGTGTGTATGGTTTTATTTTCCGCAATTTATTTTCCGCAATTTAACATTACCGTCATTTATTATTATCGCGTTGCATTCCGTCCAAAGGAAAAACCTACACATGGTTCAACAATCGTGTGTAGTGCACATCATTTGCATCATATTCCCCTGATCCTTGATCTCATTCAAGTCTATCACTTAATATAGATCCTACCCCATAGGAAGGACCTTTTTCTTTTACAACTTAGATACAAACACATTCAACAACTCAATACAACATTATTCAAACACAATAGAGAAACAGATGTTAATCATCTTAAGCGAGATAGAATCTCCACCCCACATCAATTACAATCAATACCGTAGGGACTTTGCCTTAAGAGAGATAGAGGCGTACATCGTCGATCTATATCCGAGTACTTGATCCCTTCTCTTAAGACGACGCAAAAACTATTTTCTTACAATTTGTGGTGGTTAAATCTCCCTTGAAATGACAACTCACCTTTTCTCTTAAACTCAATCAATCAACTACCCTAAACCCGTAGGAACTTTGACCACAGTCAAAGAGCCCCTCAAACCCTTTAGGGGAACTACAAATACTCTGATTCCACTCCCGTAAGGATATGTAGGCATAATATGCGATATCTTATCGAGTATACTTAGAAATAAACCCCTAGGTTTTTCAACCATTAAGCAGATAAACACATAGCAATAAACAAACATAAAACAAGAGGTTCCTGTAGAGTACTACAGAAACTTAGGATGCTAGCACCTTCCCTAAGTTTAACCAACCCCTGAACCTATACTCTCTAAACCTTGCATTTGCATTGCATTATGGGAATTTCGATCTTTATCCCTTCCTTTGGACAAATCAAAGTTCGGTTGCAAATTGAATTAAAGATTCAAACTAATCAATAGTTTGGTATCCAAATTTCACCGCGACAACGGCTAGGTCGAAGAGAGTGGGCGTCATCATCCCACAAGAAAGGTGAAAAGTGTAGTGGGTGTTATCCCAGAAGTACAGTGAGGAGGCCAGCATAATGGGGAAATAAGTAGGACCTGCTTTCGACATCATGATCAAATCATAAATGTCGGTTTTCTTCCAATCGTCTGCTTTGACCTTTTCCACTTTGGTCAGCCAGTTCAGGTAAAGATCAGAGTCCTTGAAATAAGGGGTAGCTCTAAATAACCTGGATCCATCATTTAGGTACTTGAGGTCAACATGGTGTAAAGCCAAGCTATCTAGACCTTCAGTAGGTACTTTGGTATAATGCTTTTGCTCTAGAGGTTTGGTTTTGTGATAAGAAGGGAAAAAGTCACTAAGGGTTGAGTAGTTGGTCCCTAAGGGAGACAGAGGGCCAGCCAAAGCTAAAGACTTACCTGTAACAGTGATAGGGATTATTAACTGCGACTCATAAATGTGCCTTTTTTCTTCTATTAGAGGTTCAGGGATAAATTGTTGGTTCTTCACCATCTTGGGCCCACTCAGTATGGTGAAAGGAGAAAGGAGAAAGGAGTGACGCAGCCTGTAGTCCTTTGGCTTAGGTATTTTTATTCTGATCTTTGGTGGTAGCAGTAGAAGACGTCATTGATGAAGTTCTGGAAAAAAATGGGTTTTGCTGAGGAAAGATTGGAGTTGTTTTGGAAGAAGTGCTTAAGTAATTGCTAGAGTGAAAAAGTTTAAAATGATTTCTGGTGAAATTATTTATAAGGAGTTTTTAAGTAATCAAAAGCCACTATTCATCATTACGGGCTAAGAGTAGTGGGACACGCGACGTCCCAGGATTGAAAATGGGGAAGGTGGCAGTTATTGCTTAGACCCACGATTTCATAGGTCCTAAAAAAGTGATGATGGTCTGAGATTTTGAGGGATTCCCAAGAAATTGCTCATAATGGCCCATGACGTCATGGATATGCGTAAAGATAGCTGAACAGTTTTCTTTCAAGTCATGGGTAGTTAGTTGCATTTACGCCTATGTGGAGGTTGAAAGATGGCGTCAAATTGGATGCTGTCAAAAAATGGTCCTTTTTCTTCAACATGGTCAAAAAAGACATTTTTTGGGGGAAATTTGTTAGCTCATAAATTCGACGCCCATACTATAATAAAATATTTGGATGAAATATTAAACTCTTGAATAAGTATGAAAAAGCTTCGAGTGAAGGGGCCTTCGAGTAGGCTGAGTTATTTAAGCGTTTAGGACTTAGAAAATATTTCCAAATGTTAAAAATGCCACCTTCGACCGAGGGTGTTGGCCAGGTGTTAGTGGAATTTAGAAATTCAAATTAAGGAGGGAGTAGTCATACTTTCTCATGACTAAACAAGACAAGTGGAGCTCATTCAGCAAGTGATCACATGCAACGTGACACTTGTTATAGGCTGGTTATTTTAAGAGGTTGATGGCAATTAATTTTACTATTATAAATAAGGCTTCTAGCTATAGAATTCGGTGTGTTGTAATTTACTATTGTACAAGTCACTTCCAAAATTACTCAAAGTATCCGAGTGTAGAGAAACGAGTTCTATGAGAATGTACGTCATGTAAACGCACCATCTTTACTTTTAATGAAACTTATTTTACTTGCTTAATTTTGAAGAGTTTATCTTTATTTCTTTGCAATTTAAATTTTCCTTGCACTTTGCTTCACTTTGTTAAATGTTTTAAAGGTTCTTTACTTTATTTCCTACAAATTCACGTCCTTTCATTTCAGTCGAGCCTTACCTTTACATTTATCTTTTTCTGATAAACATTGTTGAAGTGTTCAGTTTAGGTAGTTTCTTTCACATAAAATTTAGCACATGTTCTAGGATCAATCTGATCGATCCTGTGAGTCACCAAAATTAGATTTTGGAAGATCAGCGGTTGTTTTCCAATTTTCACAGGAAACACAATTGACACAGCTGGCCGTGTCAGCTCCCTGCCCTTGGCCTCCAACCAAATCTTCTTGGTTCTTGCCTGACACGGGCTGGCCGTGTCAAGTCCTCTGAGATCTTCATAAATTCATAATCGAACTTTCGGAAAACCCCGTTTTCTTGCGCCAGTCATGCGGGTGATTAACCTTGTACCTGAAAACATTTAACTCTACCAAAATGCGTAAAAAATTACCAGAATAACAAAAGTATCAAAGGAATAATGCGATAAGAAAAATTGCGAAAAGTAAAAGAAATACCAAAAACATCAATACTTTGAAAGAAAGTGTTACCGGTTGTAATGACTTTTTACCGAATAAATGAGCGAAAAATCATAGAGTTGGTGGCTGATCACAACCCCAAAATTATCTCATTACTTGTCCTCAAGTGATGCTCGAGACTACAAGACATCCACCCCCAAATTATTTGTTTCTTTTACCATAATACCGCTAAGATCTTTCATGATTCATCTTTACGTTCTGTTGCAGTGAGAATAGGATATCAAATTATTGATTAATTTGAATCACAATCTTAGATTCACAACCGGTCTTTGATTTATCCGGAGGAAAGGTTAAAGAAAGGAAAAACCTATTTTGCATCGTAAACACAATGCGGAGAGAGATGTAAGGTTCGGGGGTTGGTTAAATTTAGGGAAGGTGCTAGCATCCTAAGTTTTTGTAGTACTCTACAGGAACCTCTTGTTTTAAATGTGCTATTGCTATAGTTATCTGCCTAAAGGGTAACACTAAGGGCTAAAGGGTGAAGAGAAGGACCTAAGGGGGTTAGTCATAAGTTTACTCGCCAAGACTCGCATCTTGTGCCTACGTATCCGAGGTAGGGGATGGAATCAGAGTAACCGTAGTTCCCCTTGAAAGGGAGGAATAGGAACTTCTTGACTGTGGTCAAGGTTCCAGGGGGATATAAATGTTCATATGGAAGCGTTTACATGGAGTGCGATGACTCTAATTTCTACATTGTAAAGTTGAATTAAAAGGTGAGTAGTAAGTATTCCACGGCAGGACCTTACATGGAGTACATCGACTCCTGATCCTAAGGCTAGGATAATGGGTAAGTTTGTACACGGTGGGACGCCTAAGCATGAGTATGGCGACTCAAATCTTAAGGTTGGGAAAAGGTAAGGGCGTGTCCATGGCGGGAAGCCTAAGCACAAGTATGGCGACTCGGATCCTAAGGCTAGGATGGGCGAGGGTAAAGGAATATTGACACGGCGGTTAAATAGTTAGGCCTTTCCTTCGAAGGGGAAAACAACGGTAAAATAAAGCGGATAAATAATAAAGCAAAGATATGTGGAATAGTGATGTGAATATGTACAAGCGATGATAGCAATGATATATGGTTAAGTTGGAATTAGGCGATGGGATTGTAATTGACTTAGCGGTTAGAAAGATGAATTAATTGTTTTGAGAATTTGTTGTTAAGTGAAAATTAGATTAATTAAATAAGTGAGCAATATGCAAATGTTAGAATCTAATTATTTTTATGATTTGTGAGATATTTGCGAATACTAGAAGTTGAATTATGATTAAGTTAAAAAAATGTTATACTAATTGATTTTAAAATTACTTATTTTTGTGATTTTTATTAAGAATTAGAAAATAAACTTGAATTACTAACAAAAGTTATTTTTATTAATTGAATTAAATTGAAAAGAGGAATTAGACTAAATAACTTTTTTTTTATTAAAAAGTTATTTATTTTTAGTAACAAACTTAATTAACTAAGAGACTCTAAAAGGTTAAAATAAACTAAATCAAAAAGATCATTAAACCAATTAAATTTTAAATGAAACTTTATTAATTTTGAATTTTAATTTACTAAAGAAAAACAAGAGAATTGGAATAATGAGCTGGACATTTTTTTAATAATATTGAAATAAACTTGCATTTCTTAAGAAGAAGAAAAAACTAACATGAAATTTTAAAAATATCATTTATTATTTTTATTACCTTTTTTAAATACCAAGATCCTAAATTAAAAGCCCAAATTAAAGTTCTACTAAATTTAAATAAAACTGTTTTTTTTATTATTTTTAATTAAAAATGTTTAAATTAAATGTTAAATAATTTTTTTTTATTTTTAAAACATGTTAGTTGGTTAGTATTGATGTTAGTGGTTAATTTATTATTAATAATTAAAAATTACAAGTAAAATAATAAAATAAGCTGAAAATAAAAGAATAAAATTAAAAAAAATAAAATAAAGTGGGTCGGGCTGGGTCACCACTCCCCAGACCCGACCCGGATGATCATTTAAAAGGGGGGGAAGTGGAATTTAGGGTTTTTAACCCTAAATTCTCAGTTGGCCACGACGCTCCATGGGCTCTCTCTGAGCTTTTTCTTTCACGTCTTCTTCCTCTTTTTCATCCATGGATCTCGTGTCTTCTTCTCTAACATATTCTTCCTCCTCTTTTTCTGACCATTTTTCTGAAATAAACAAATAAATACCAGAATGGGAAGTCCGTTAGTGGCGGCTTACGTTTTTGGTTCTTTCGCGGTTAGACGCTTTTGACAGTTTGTGGGTGATAGTGGTTGTTATAACGGCCGATGATGCTTGAGCTGAGGCCTGCGAGTTTGACGGTTTTGTGACTTTGTGGCCGATGATGTTGGACTAAGGTCTTCGTTGGTTTTGATTTTGTAAGAATATCCAGAGTTTTCTGGTGATCTTACGGGTGTCATGGCATTCACAACGGTTTGAGTTTCGAACGGCTTCGTTCTTGAGCGATGAAGAAGTTCTTCGCCTCTGAGCCTTTGTGATTTTCGACGGATTTATGTTTGAATCTGTTGGGGTTTTTTCATGAAAAAGGAGGACTATGATGAAAACTTTTTGAGTCCTCTTTGATGCCTTCTCTCGGATCTGTGATGGGTTTTGAGTATTTCGCTGTGATTTTGGTTTTTTCTTATAGCTACTCTCAACAGATTTTGAAGACTTAAAATGTTTCCTTTTTTAGAAAAACATGTTCTAACATGTTGGTGCTTTTCCTTTTTCAGATTATTTTGTCTAAGGAATTGTTTGGAATCTCCCTTTTTCGGTTTGACTCTTTGATGATACTGGTCTTTTCCAATTTCAGTTGTTGAATTTCCATTTTCGTGGAAATAATGCTAGTTTATTTCCTTTTACGGTTTCGGACTGCTTGATGGTTGTTTTTCATTTCGTGAGTTTGGTCATGATGGATATTTGTTTCCATTTTTATTTGGCCTTTGATGATGAAGGATTTTGTTCATTGACGATGTTTTGGAAATATTGGACCGTGTTGTATTTTCGGATTTCTCTTTAATGCTGTGTTTGGACAGAAATCATTTTTCACAAAAAAAAAGCTCCTTTTCACTCTTTCTCGGAAATTTTGAACAGAATTCTGCCGGGTTTTTGTCGAGGTCGGAAACGAAAATGGGGTTTTGGCGGAATTCACTAGTTTCCCCTCCCGGACCCAATGATGAATGTTCTGAGGGTCCAAAAGTAGAAATAAAACTTTTCCGATAAAATGATTTTCTAACCAATTTTTCAACATTTTTTGCAGGTTCTGGAAGTTCGGAAGATGACGAAGAATCTGAAGCTGAAGAACGGACTTAGAGCTTAGAACTCTTAGGATTTAGCATTTAGGACTTGATTTGTAATTCCAAAAAAAATGTAACCTGTATTCTTGTAATAGTAATGAAAATAAGCTTGAAATGTATGAAAAATCTACTTTTTGAATAAAACGAGTTTCAATTCTTTTGCATCAACTGCGAACTTGATTCTTCTGCAATTAAATCTGAGCCATAATTTTATTACAAATAAGCTTTAAACTTCGCAAACCGACTTCGAAACTTTTGACAGCTTGTAATCACTTGAAATTCAAACCGGCATCCAATATGAACTTGACACCAATATTGAGTTCAACTGAGCCCTTTGAAAACTAACTCGTAACCAAAATAGAAAGTAGTGAATACGGGCTCGAACTTGTTTGAATAACTTCTTTGAAATAATTATCGCACTGATTCAAATCCCAATCCGTTCACATTTTAAGACTCTTAAATAAATAAACAAATCAATTAGTATTCCACATTTGCATCTGACGGCTAAAAAAAATCCGATCCTCAAATCTGGATGAACGACACTAAAGAAAATCTAATATCCGCACTGCCATAAAATTCCAACTAATTTTCAAACCAACGTCGTGTAATCGTGAGACAGGAGACCCTAGCTACTTGGGGCATCCTCTGACGATGAATTGGTTTCTATAATCGTCAAATGACTGTAATATGGTGATACGTCTGTACTGACATGAATTAAAGGCACACAGTATTATTTTCCTGCAAAACGAACAAACTGGGTAAACTGGTTAGCGGTTAGTTAAAACGAAAGATGTACTAAACTGAAATGCAAAAATGATCACTAATCTAAGGGTAAAATTTGGGGTAGGATAGTTGCCTCTATTTAAATAACTTCACCGGATGATTTGAGCGACGAAGGCTCGAGAAATCACGGTGAAAGAGATTTAAATACAGATAACCGAAAATTTTGCCCTTAGATGCAGTGATATGCAATGCTATGGACAAAACGACAATGCTGACAATGCTATGAATCTAATATGATGCGTATGATGGAAATGATAAATGCAAAGATGCAGACGAAACGACAACACAGGGGACAGACGCAACGACCACCCACACACTAGGGAAGACGACACACTGGGGAAACAGTACGAAACCGGGGAACTCCAAAGTGATGGACCAACAGGTTCAAGCATGACCAGTTGCCACTTTAGAAATAAAAACAAGAAGAGATCCTCAATGGAGATGGCACTGGCGAGATGGCCTCCACTGGGGAAATATCCAAGAGTAGCTGCTCAACATGTTCAGGCATGACCGGTTGACACTCCAGGATGAAAAGGTAACACAAGATCCACACGGCGGTAGGATCAAGTAAACAGAATGCTGGAGCATTGAGCAAGAATAACATCCAAGCTTCTGGAAACAGGATCTTTAGGACTCATTAGAAAATATACAGGGTAAAAACCTGTTGTATGCCAAAATAAATGAACTTCAAGGGAAAACTGCCCTGATACGTTTCTCGGGAGAGAACGACCACTTATCGTTGGAAGGGACTTACATGCCAAAATGGATAAGCTCTCAAATAAAGAGACTGTCGCTTATCCAGGGATACAGATGAAATGATAAGCTCCTCTGAAGGTACTGTCGCTTATCGGATGAAAATAAGCTTCCATGATCAAAATATGATTCAACTTCTCCTTTAACCAAATGACTCATTTAGAAAGGGTAAATAAACTTTCCCACACTTCAAAGTTTGTATGATCTGAATAGGTCTTAGTTTCCTCTTTTACTAAAGGGTAAAATAAATCTCCCCCATACTTCAAGGTTTGTATGCCATGAACGGGTCTCAGTTTCTTATTTTACTAAAAGGTAAAATAAATCTCCCTCATACTTCAAGGTTTGTATGGGAACTTGAAACCAGCTTCTCGATGGAGATGGTATCTTGCTGCTAGTCATGATGAAGATAGAATAAGCTTCTCAGGCAAGAAATTCCGCTTATTTGCAAGGGTAGAAATGATAAGCTTCTCGGATGAGAATTGTTGCTTGTTGAGGAAAAAGATGTAATGATAAGCTTCTTGGATGAGAATAGTCGCTTGTCTGATATAATGATAAGCTTCTCGGGCGAGAACTGTCGCATGCCGATGTTGTAAAGAGGTGATGGTAAGCTTCTCAGGCGAGAACTGTCGCATACCGATGTTGTAAAATGATAGGCTTCTCAGGATGAGAACTGTCGCTTATCTGTAACTGCAATGATAGACTTCTCAGGATGAGAACTGTCGCTTATCTGCAAAGGTGTTGTAATAGGGCTCTTCTTGAAAGATAGTGCAAAATAAATGCACGTCCAGGTAGGTTCGGTGACCGTTGGGGATCGAAGTTCAATCTAGGATCGAGCTAGAAGGAAACTGTCAAACAAGACTCCATTGAGGGAATGAACTCAAATGGGGATTGTCTTATCCTAGGCACAAAAAAGATAACTGAAATAACCATCATCCACGAGGGTTGAACTCTGTGGGGAAACTGGAAAATAGTAGGTATTTTATGCTTAGAGGTTGACGATCTACTTGGAGAAAATAGACAAACCCAGTTACTTGGCGGTAACTGTTGCAACCCAAAATTTGAGCAACATTTATTTATTCATCAAGAGTTGTATGATACTTTGAAGCTAGCCAAGAAGGCCATTCAAGTGTTTGAAGGTTGATACCTTTGTCATAAAGCTCAAGAGATCCTCAGAGGAATTGGTTGAAACCAAGGTTGTGTGTCTCATAACTTGAGAGTTGTGGGAGCTCCTCAGATGATTCTGAGACTATGAGGATGGACTTGAAGCTTTGAGAAAGCTTATGAGATATCTTGAAAGCCATCATGAAGCCTAGAGAGTTCATTGTACAAGAATTCAGAAGATTTAGCCATGAGTGGTGGAATTAGGGTTTGACTGGGTCAACCCTAGGTCAACTGATGATTTGGAGAGGGTTGAGACCTAATCCAAGAGCCATGTGATCATGGAATGATGTATTGAGATACTATAAGGATGATTCCTAGACCAACTCATCATGATTGATGAGTTTGAGAAGTTTCAAGCTAGGGTTTCTAAGGATTGACAGTGTAAAATCCCCTAGTTTGATCCCTATCTTGAAGGCAGTTTAGCTCAAGATGTGATTGTCATCTCATCTTCCCCATAACATTAATGTTGTATATCTTGTTATTAGCTTTAATTTGAGTAGTAGAAGTCCTTGATAGGATTTGTGGAGCTCAAGTTATGGTTTTGACAAATTACAGGTCATCTGAGGTATGTGAATCTGGGTCCTTGAAAGTCACCCAACTTGCAGACAACTTTGGACCTAGTAGGATGATTCCTATGGATTCTTGGTCAACATGAATGTTGAAGAGCATCTTCTTATCTTTCTAGAGAGTACTAGAAGTCCTTGATAGGATTTGTAGAACTCAACTTATGGCTTTGACAAGCCAAGGGCATTTTGGTCATTTGGAGGTTATAGGTCATTTCAAGCATAAGACCATATCTCCTACTTCCAAGCTTCAAATGGAAAAATCTTCAACATCAAACTTGCTTAGAATGATGTTTTAAGGCTATTAGGGAGGTCATGATATGTTGAAAAGGCTCATAGCAAAAAGTGATAAAAATGGCCTAAAAATGAGGCATAAGTTAATTCAAGTGAATTTGAAAATGGAAATCCCAAGTTATAAGTCCAAACCATGTCATGTAATAGGTCATTTTGACTCCAAATGACATTCTAAGAACAATGGTTCAGCCAAAATTTTGATTTGAGGCTTGCATCATAGGTTTGCTTTGTAATTGGATTGCTTGCATATTAAGGTACCAAACCAAAACTCCACAAAACTCAACAAACAAGGAAGATATGCATTGTAACTTGTCCTAGATCTCATGTAAGGAGAATTTCAAATCAGAAACCAAGGTTGCAAGGCATTTGGCATGAGATACCATGTGAGGAGAATGTGAATTCAAAATACCATGACATGAAAAGATGAATTTCTCATTGGATTGTTCTAGGGGGTTCTAGATGATTCTAAACCTCTCTATAAGATGTTTCCAACTTGCTCAGATGCAAGGTTGGTGTTAATTGGTGTAGAGAAGAGAGAGTGAAAGCAAAATTCCTCCATTGCAAATCACATTCAAACTTCACATTCTTCTTCATTGCCATCCCATTTTTCTTCACAAACCTTCTCCATAGATCCTTCTGAGTGTATTCATACTGAGTTGAAGCTCCATTGATGGAGAATTGAAGGTGTTCACATTGGATTTGCAAAGAAGCAATTGTCATTGGATCTTGAAGTACAAGCTTGCTACATCCAATCTTTTGCAAACAGAAGAAGATTCATCATCCAAGGAGTGTTCTTGAAGAGTTTCAAGCCTTGAAAGCAAGGGTTTCATCACCTACCATATCAAGAAGCCAGGTTTGCAAAATCCTTTTCATCTCATAATCTAGGCATGGTTAGGTTAAGTTATTAGTTTAGAATTGTTAGAGACAATTAGGTGATCATTTCTGATGAGTTTAGGAGTGATTGGTGAAGTTTCATTCATGGATGCCATTTCTTGATGGAGTAAGAACTAGTGATATAATGAGTTACAATGCAAGATTATTAGCTGGTTTTGATTAGGATAATGCAAGGATCATTTTGATGCAAAGAAAGATGAGTTTGGTTGAGGTCGAAGATTGATGATATTTTGAGATCCATGGAGTTTCACCTTCGGGTTTGGTGATAGAGATCGTTTCCATGAAAACTAAGACCATAGGCGTGATCAGGGTGAAATTCTAAGCAAGTTTGTGTTTTACACTTTGGAATTTGATGAAGATTTGAGGCCACACGAGTTGGTAGAAATCTGTGCATGAGTTCTGAGTTTTCATGGGAGTTGCAGAAACCCTAGCTGCGTGAGGTTGAAGACGAAGTTAGGACCGTGGATGAGGCGCTGACTAGCTGACTTGAGAAGGGATCTAACGCTCCAGATTCAATTTGGATTTTGGAGGGACTGAAAGCAGCTTGAAACGCTGTGTTTCATTAAAGCGCTCTTCTGGGCTTAATGGATCAAATAGCTATCAGCACCCCCAATTGAAGCCCAATCCAAGTTTGAACTGAATATTGCTTCTATTTGCACCGCACTTTTCATTTTTTTCTTTTAATTTTATTGGTTTTTTATGATTAATACATTGGGCCAGGCGCTTTACTTGTTACACCCCCAGTATGGGCCCAAATCAGTTTATAACTACATATCATTACTGACTGCACCCCATCTCATATTTTCCATCTTATTTTTCTCCAAATTTTCTCATACTTTAAAAAATCATATTAAATTGGAAAATCAATATTTTTTAATGGGAGTTTTTTCTCCCTTTTCATATTTTTGTCTAGAAAAATATAAAATAAAAACATTTGTCATATCATGCATTTTAATATTTTTTGCATATTTTCTTCTTTAATTGCATTTTAATGCTTTTATATTGATATGTGATTTTGTAGATTTTAGTTTAGGTAGCTACCTTAGTATTTTTAGGTCAATCTTTTTAGAGTAGTTAGATATATGTTTTAGGTTCCCCCTGGATTAATTCCATATTTTTGTGATGATTTTTAGGATAGTTTTGGTTATATGCTATTAGGTTGTGTAGAATAGGGTTAAAACTTCAACATAGGTCCATCATAACTTTAGATTTTGGGTTTTTAGGACAATTTAGACTATGGGACATATATGGGTATTAAGGGTAGGTATGTAGGATCCCTTAGGAATTATATTAGGATTTAATATAGTAGTATGCTATTTTTAGTTGATTTTTGTATTGGTTGATTGTTTGTGTTGCCTTTAGGGCATGTTTGCTTTGTTTGCTTTGCTTTGTGAGCTTGGAGAGCTTGGTATTGTTCTAAGGAGCATTGAGGAGCATAGTAGAAGACTTGAAGATGCATTGAGGAGCTTGAGAGCTTGTTCTTCTTTTCTTTTTTGTTGTTTTAGGGTTAGGGATTAGGAAGAGTTTAGATGTAGATAATTTCTTTCTCAAACATGGATGGTATCATTCACCTCCATTTCTCCCTATGATTCAAAGTCCTTCCATGGTATACACCTCTCTCCTTTGGAGGGATAAGTGAGGTACCTAGGGAGTAGAACTTTTTAGGGAACCATTCCTTTGATATTGAACCCTTATAGGTCACCTTTGGTGGTCAAATAAGCAGTTCAATATCCCCCAGCTTATCCAGTAAGTGATTTTTCTCTGGTTTGATTGTCTTGAGAGATGTTGAGCTTGAGTTTGAAGATGAAGACTTCATTGAAGAGTGTTGAAGAGGATGAATCCTTGAGCATTGCCATTCCAGCTGAAGCCAGAAGAGCAACAAGAGCAAGTTGATACTTGAAGACCCCTGAAGATTAGGTGAAGCCTGAAGGTGGAACTGATCAAGAAGCTGAAGCTTAAGGGAGAAGATGAGTTGAAACTCATGTTGTAGGGTTGAAGCCTGGAAAAGCAATTGATATCTGTCAAGTGATTGAAGTCTGAAGACTGAGTTGCTGTTGGAGAAGTTGAGGCTTGAAGTTGAGAGAGGAGTTGATCTGCTTTCTTCTTTTTCTTTTCTGTATTGTGTGTTTTGTTTGACTTGTCTGATGCATTAGAATAAGTCCATATCTAGAATAGGTAGAATCTAGGAGCATGATTGCACTAGAGGTTGAGTTGCTCCCACTGCTTGTATTGTTACTGTGTGGCTTTGCTTGCGGGTATTCGGTAGAGCTCAGCTCCCTTGCCTATGTGGTTTGTTTGCCTGATGGCATTTCATTTCTTTTATCTGTATGATTGCAGTTTACTGTTTATTGCTTGATAGCATGTTGTTTTATAATTTCAGTATGATTACTGTTATTTCATTCTGGCTTGAGGTTGAGATGAGCTTGTGGAGGCTGAAGCCCCACACACATTTCCTCCCTCACTTGCATTGCATGCATTTTACTGTTAAGCTGATGCTTTGTCTGTTTTGGTGTATCATTGACATGATCCCTTAGGACTCTCATTTCCTTTGATAAGGATTTGATGATAGAATTTTAGGTTGAAATCTATGCATGACAACTTCTAGGAGTTCCCTGTTCAAACCTCAACCATAGGATGAATCCATGGCATGACAACAGTAGGACTTGATAGTCTCCCTCCTAGTCGGGCCTGTTCTCTTCTCATCTCAAAACAGTTTAAGATACAGTAATCATGAATGATTTCTTTCGTACGTTACGAGCCTTAAGCTATCTGAGAAAGGGTTGTGGGAGAGTTTCTTTTCCACAGTCTGGATGTTTAGTATGGTACCCTTTGGGTGACATGCGACGCATTCACTCTCAGGTCATAGTCTCTAGTGCGGTTGAAATCGCAAACACAATAAAAAGCACTTCTTTCGTAAAAGACAGGAAATAAACCGTAGTTTCCCGAACTACGTATGCTCTGATCTCTCATGCCTATTGAGAGTACGTAGGCACAAGATGGCGATGTCTTGGCGAGCTACCTTCCCCCATAACCCTTCGTAGGCCGAACTACGTTGACTCTGATTTCTCATTCTCTGATGAGAATACGTAGGCATAAAGCGCGACGCTTTGCCGAGTCATTTTTCTTTTCTTTTTCAGCCAGCCTTGATAGGTAGATAGAATAAAACCAACCCATCCAGTAAACACAACAAGCGAGGATCCCGTCGAGTACGACGGACGTGAGGGGTGCTAATACCTTCCCCTTGTGTAACCGAATCCAGACAATGGTTGCGATGACCTTGTCTTACCCTTTTTTGTCAGGTTTTTCCGATCGTTTCCTTTCCCGCTCTGAGGGATAAATAACGGAAGGTGGCGACTCTTCTGTTTTGCCAGCACCTTATTTTCGCGCAAGCGACAGCTGGCGACTCTGCTGGGGACTTTCCCCAGAATCTCTAGTTCTCCAGTTCCCTGAGAGTCAATCCTAACGCTTGTGTGTTTACTTGCTGGGTTGCGTTTATTTATCGCATTTTACTTCTCGCACTTTATTTCCCGCATTTTATTTTCAGTATAATATGATTATTTGTGCTATTGTGGGATGGGAGTTCTGATGAGTGAGAAGCCAGACCCAGGCTTGAGTGCACTATAGACTTAGAGTGGAAATTAGTGGGCGCGTGCTTGCTTTGCAGGCACTAGTGTCTCATGAAATCCACGCTCAGACGAGGTTCATCCGGTTGGCTTCACTTTCAACCCTGTGGGTTCAGACGGTTGCTGGTTTGGTGGATTGTTGACTCTGGGGACCGATCATTTGTGATTCAGCTAAGTGAGGCCGCTTCATGAGCTGGTGATGCCACACCTTCTGGGTATCGTATCACCCCTCTTGAAAGTCTGTGACGCTGATGAACGCATAGGATGCCGTACCTTGAGTCAGTTTAGGTCCATACCTGTGAGTGGGGTTGGGTTTATTGCAGGAAACTTTGACCTTCAGACTACCTGATTTTTTTGACAGTGGATCAGTTTTGTTGGTACCAGGGTTTCTCAGTTGCAGATTGGTCTGTTCTTGATAGAGCAGGTTTTGATCAGAGGATCTTATCATCAGGTGTATGTCTGTTCTTGATAGAGCAGGTTTTGATCAGAGGATCTTATCATCAGGTGTATGTCTGTTCTTGATAGAGCAGGTTTTGATCAGAGGATCTTATCATCAGGTGTATATTTGTTCTTGATAGAGAAGGTTTTGATCAGAGGATCTTATCATCAGGTGTATGGCTGTTCTTGATAGAGCAGGGTTTTGTCATCAGTTGTTTGTTCTTGATAGAGCAGATTTTGGGGTCTGAAGATCTCATCAGCAAATGTTGTTTGTTCTTGATAGAGCAGATTTTGGGGTCTGAAGATATCATCAGCAGATGTTGTTTGTTCTTGATAGAGCAGATTTTGGGGTTTGAAGATCTCATCAGCAGATGTTATTTGTTCTTGATAGGGCAGGTTTTTGATTTGGGGTCTGAAGACTTCATCAACAGATATTTCTTGATCATACATCCGAGGTCCTTATTATCAGACATTTGTTCTTGACAGAGCAGAATTATGATCCTATGTATATGGTCCTATCAGATGGTTGTTCTTGGCAGATCAGATCTGTGGTCCTACACCGGGGTTTTCTTCTCATCAGTGGTCGTGGTTTTGTTGATACAGAATCTCCTCAACAGCAGTTGCCTGGATATATTATTGCATGACTGCATTTTGCATTAGTTTGCATGTTCATTTGCATTTCATTAACGTGTGTCTGTGTTGCAGGTACCGTTTTCCCCGATCCAGGATTTCTTGCCTCCTATTGTATTATTATGGGCTCTCTCAGGAAGACCGTGGCTTACAAGTTCCCTACCCCTGATGTGGTTAAGTTGACTGGTTTGATAGCTCTAGCAGGTGATTCTGTGAAGGATGAGTTCAGGAAATCTTATGGCAGGTTGCTCAGTTTGGTTTGCAAGCCTTCTACGTTCGATTTGAATGGGTTGCATGCTCTGTTGCAGTTCTATGACCCTCCGCTGAGATGTTTCACTTTTCAGGACTTTGTTCTTGCGCCGACGCTGGAAGAGTATGCTGATTTGCTCGGTGTGCCGATCAAGAGGCAGGTGCCTTTTGTTCATATGGATGCTGAGCCTGATCTGGCTGGTTTAGCTTCTTCACTTTATTTGGACGCCTCCGAGTTAGTATTGACTAGTTGGAACAAGGTTCTTGGGTTCTCCTTGCAGTTTCTGGTAGTTAAGGCTCAACAGTGTGCCAAGGACGGATGTTGGGACGCGTTCAATGCCATCCTCGCTTTATGCATATATGGCATTATCCTGTTCCCCAACATGCCCGATTTCGTAGACTTTGATGCATTTCACATCTTCGCTTCAGGGAATCCAGTCCCTACCCTGATAGGAGATGTCTATCACTCAATCCACTACAAGAATGAGAACCGGAGAGGGAAGAATGTCTCATGTTCCATACCCTTGCTGTACAAATGGCTTGATAGTCATCTGCCCAAGAGGGGTCCTTTTGTCTTGTCTGCAGCCACAGCTGAGTGGCCTGAGCGTCTGATGAGTTTATCTGTAGAAGATATTGACTGGTTCGACAGAGACAGGTTGGGTACTGAGGTGATCTTCAGTTGCAGCGGGTTTCCAAATGTACCTCTGATAGGTAGGAAGGGCTGCATAAACTACAATCCGTCGTTGCTGGTTCGACAGTTCGCCTATGCTTTGAGGAGTCCGCCGAAGGATGAAGAGGTACAGGAATCTCTGTACCTCACGAGTATTCTAGAAGGGGATCTATTGTCCAAGCTTCAGCTTGTGTGGAATAGTATCAGTAAGCGAGGAAAGCCTTTGCTGGGAAAAAGCAACAATCAAGCCTACCCTCCGTACTTGACATGGATTAGAGCCAGAGCCAATGCTATAGGGATGCCGTTTCCTCATGCCAAGCCAGAAAGTCCTCCAACGATCGAAGAGCCTACTAATGTGCCCATTCATCAGCATAACCAGGTATTAGTTGAGCGGGATGAATTGAAGCGGGCAAACGCAGAACTGGAGAAGGAGTTAGCTCAGCTTCGAAGCGAGAGGAATGAAGTTGTTCATTCTTTCAAAAGGCAGACAGAGTTGGTGAACCAGCTAGGTACAGACCTGACAAAGCAGATAGCCGAGCGTGAACGCATGGGTCAAGACTTCAGGGCTGTTAACGACGTACTAGCTACGAAGAAGCAGCATTTGGACGAGGCATATCGGAGGATATCCAAGTTCAACCAGCACTGGAAGGCTTCCCTGGCTACCAGGAAAGAGCGGGAGGATAATCTGATGCTGCAGATCTCCAAGCTGGAAGCCGAGGTGAAGGACAGTGAGCAGAGGTTTGATGAAGAAACCGCCCGCAGATACGCCGCCGAAGGCCAACTCAACGAAGCTCTTGCTAACCTGAAGGAGCACAAGCTGATGTTTGAGTCTAAGAAGCGGAAACTGGAAGATTGCTTCTGCGAAGGAGCATGGGAAAGTTCAGTTCAGGGACTTCAGTATACCATTGTGCAGAGGGAACTACTCGTCGAGGGGTTGCTCACTTTGCGAGATCATCCAGAGACGAAGGAGTTATTAGTAGAGTATCGCGCCCGTGGCCGTACTTGACTAGTTGTATTCCTTTTGTTTTGATCTTTGTTGTATGCTGACCATCACCAGGCTTGTTGGCTGAGGTCACGCTGTTGATTTGTCTTGTACTTGCTGATGCTATGTACTGCCTTGATAGGCTTTCCTTTATATATGAGATTGATGTTTCCATGATTGGACTCCGGCTTCTTCTTCTTATTATTATCAGCACTGGCACGCAGGCACTAGGATCGGGGGAAATCTCCCAAGCACACAGACACACGCATGCATCTGCATGAAGCATTTGCATGGCGTACATTATGTTGTTTTTCCTAACCTGTAGTGTTTGCAGGTTTTTCAGGTTCCAAGCTGTTTCCGGTGACTCCAGGATTGATCAGAGGCTAATTCACCGTTATCCAACTCGAGCTAATCAGACCAGGATCATGGATCAAGTGCAGACAGATGTCCAGGAGCTCCGCGAAAGGATGGATCACTTTATGGAACTGATGCAAGTGGTCGCCAATGGTCAGGACCAGCTCCGAACTTTGGTTTAGCCTTTGATCTCCAGGGTTGATAGTAACGGCATAATTCATGGTGGGGTTGTGCCTACTCCTCCACCAGTTGATACTCCGCAGAATGATGTCCCCGTGGCCGGGGGTAACGGCAATGCTAATGGCAATGTAATGGCCAACATCGGACTCAATACGACAGGCGTCGGCAATGGGAGTCTGGGAGCTAATGTCAACATCGGGCCGGTCAACGGCAATGCTGGCGTCGGGAATCTGTTGGTGCCTCAACCGTGGCTTGAGGATCATCAGGATGATGTGTTTTCTCAAAGAGGTGCAGAAGGGGAGCTGAATGCTGAAGCGCGGCTCAAGTTCAAAGCACTTGAAGATAAAATGAGAGATATTGAGAATCAGAATACTTTGGGCGTTGATATGTCCAAGCTGGGGTTAATTGCTGATTTCAAGGTACCTCATAAGTTCAAGGTGCCTGTCTTTGAGAAATATAAGGGTACCACTTGCCCTCGTGTCCACCTGCGATCGTACTATAGAAAGATGTCTGCCTATTCCGAAGATGAGAAGTTGCTGATGCACTTCTTCCAAGACAGCCTTTCTGGGCCATCCCTCGAGTGGTACATGGGTCTGGAGCCCACGAGCGTGCGCACATGGAAGGATCTCGCTGAAGCGTTTGTCCACCATTATCAGTACAATAGCGACTTGGCCCCAAACCGAGTTCAGCTCCAGAACCTTTCGCAGAGAAATAATGAATGATTTAAGGAGTACGCCCAGCGGTGGCGTGAGTTGGCCGCTCGGGTTCAACCGCCGATGGTTGAGCGCAAGCTCGTGCAGATGTTTATGGCTACCCTCCCTGGGATCTACTATGAAAAGTTAGTCAGCGGTATGTCTGGGACGTTCTCAGCTCTCATTACCATGGGCGAGCACGTCGAGAATGGTATCAAGATCAGGAAAATTCAAGGTGAATCATCCTCAGCTGGAGGAGGTGGAAAGAAACCTTATGCTGGTAAGCGACGAGAAGGAGATGCGAGCGCTGTGACCAACGCTCGGAGAAAGGGCAAGGGCCCTCAGCAGCAGATAGCCAGTATAAATATCCCAGCAGCTCCGCTGCAGCAGCCCGAATCAACAGGGATATAGAAAATACCAGAATCGGGCACCTATGACAAACCGTCACTTCGAGGCACCGCCCATGTCATATGCGCAACTTTTGCAGACCTTGATTCAGCTTCAGTTAGTTCAGAAGAGGACGATGGCTCCCTTGACAGGGGCACCTCCACTAGGGTACGACGCAAATGCCACTTGCGATTTCCATACAGGGGCGTCAGGCCACACAATCGAGAACTGCAAAGCCTTTAAGCACAAGGTGCAGGACCTGGTAGATGCCAAGATTATCAACTTTTCCGATAATGTGCCTAATGTCACGAAAAACCCTATGCCGAATCATAGGGGAGGCAGCGTGAACGCCATTATCGAAGAAGAGAGTGCAGATCTGTTGACTGATGTCAAAGACTTAAAGACGCCGCTTAGTTTCGTCAAAGCTAAGTTGTTGAAGAAAGGGTTCTTTCCAGGATGCGGAGAGTTATGCATGGACTGTGCTACACATTCTGATGGGTGTGAGCAGCTGGTAGAAGGAATCCAAAGTCTGATGACTGAGGGTATTTTGCAGTTCAGCCGGAGGGCTGAAAGTGTATCAGGAGAGGTCGTGTTGAAGCAGGCCGATGAAATCGCCACCATCACCATTCCTCGCCAACCAATAACTATTTCTGCGCCCCGACCGCCTACAATCACTATTACCAAAGCTAGGCCAATACCATTAGAGAGCACTAACGCCGTGCCGTGGCATTATGGGGTTGAAGTCTATTGCAACGGTCAAAAGTTGGAGTTGGAACCGTATGGGTCGACTGTGGAGAATCTTGCAGGAATCAGTGGGATTACCCGTAGCGGAAGAGTGTTTGCACCGACAGAGGTCGTGGCAGAGAAAGCGGTCAGAGCTGATGCAGCTGATAAGGGTAAAAGCAAAGTCATCGAAGAGGCCCCGTGTGGGATAGAGAAAGATTTGCTTGTCAAAGATGTCGAGGAGTTTATGCGGTTGATCAAAAAGAGCGACTACAAGATTATAGACCATCTCCATCAGACGCCTTCGAAGATTTCTATTCTCAACCTGTTGCTGTGTTCTGAAGCGCACCGCAACGTGCTACTGAAGGTATTGAACGTTGCCTACGTACCGCAAGAGATATCGGTGAATCAGCTAGAAGAGGTGGTAGCCCATGTTAATGCTGGCAATGGGCTAGGTTTCACAGATTTAGAGCTGACGCCTAAAGGGAGAAATCACAACAGCGCCTTGCACATCTCGATAGAGTGCAGAGGCACAATCATGTCGCATGTCCTGGTGGACACGGGTTCGTCGCTTAATGTGCTTCCGAAGAAGGCATTAATGAAGTTGGACACTCGCGGATTGCTTTGCACGCCCAGTGATCTGGTGGTGAAAGCGTTTGACGGAACTAAGCGCCACGTTTTCGGGGAGTTGACCCTGCCGATTCAAGTTGGTCCAGAAACGTTTGACACGGTCTTTTATATCATGGACATCATGCCTGCCTACAGTTGCCTCTTGGGCCGGCCATGGATCCATGCTGCTGGTGCCGTGACCTCCACGTTGCACCAAAAGCTCAAATATGCTGTCGGGGGAAGCATAGTAATCGTTTGCGGTGAGGAGGACATAATGGTAAGCCATTTGTCATCCTTTAAGTATGTTGAAATGGATGGCGAAATCCATGAAACTCTCTGCCAAGCATTTGAAGCCGTCAAGGTGAAAGAGGTAGCTCCTGTCGTCACAGAGAAGCCAGAGATGAATCTCTCCTCATTCAAAGAAGCTCGGGCCATCGTCGAAGTCGGTTCTACCCCAGGCTTGGAGCATATTTTGGAGATACCAATCAAGCAGGATAAGTTTGGATTGGGGTACTCTCCTGAAGCTGAAACTTCTTCTTCTTCGTCTAGCAGCACGTCACGGGGTAAGGGGCCGATCCTATTTACCAGTGGCGGAGTGATTTTCGAAAGCATCAACGCGGCGTCTGAAGACAGCGGGGATAGCGATTGTGATCTCGACTCCTGGATTCAGCCAAGCAAGCCGGGCGAGAAACTCAACAATTGGACCATCAAGGATATCATCCAGCTGACAAGTGAAGAGTAATGATTTACTTTTCTCAATCATTGTACAACCCTATGTCCTACCCGGGGCATAGCGGTTTTATTGTCAGGGCCTTGTTGGATTATGTACATGCATTTTGTTAATAAATCAAAGGCGTTTTCTTCGTATTCAAATATTGTGATCTCTGTTATTCCTGTTTTATATTTGTTTTGAAAAACAGTAAAATGGCAATGGGGTTTGTGCTAACCTGCATATTCTTGTTTTAAACTTAACCCTTGTTATTGCAGGATCCACATAACAGATGACATCGACTCTAGACCTTCTACGGCTCACTTCGACTTTGATTTCCCGATCTATCAAGCCGAGGAAGAGATTGATGAAGACGAAGACCTTCCGGAAGAGTTGGCCCGCTTGTTGAAACAAGAGGAAAAGGTTATTCTGCCTCACGAGGAGGAAATTGAGATCGTAAATCTGGGTTCTGAAGAGCTCGTCAGAAATGTCAGGATAGGGGCTGCACTGTAGAGTGATGTCAAGCAGAGATTGGTCGAGATGCTTCGAGAGTATAGTGACGTCTTTGCTTGGTCATACGAAGATATGCCCAGACTTGACACGGACATCGTGGTCCAGCACTTGCCGCTACGAGAAGATTGCCCTCCCGTTAAGCAGAAGCTTAGGAGGATGAGACCAGATATGGCCGTTAAGGTCAAAGAAGAAGTGCAGAAACAGCTCGATGTTGGCTTCTTAGCGGTCACCACTTACCCTCCGTGGGTCGCCAACATAGTGCCTGTACCGAAGAAAGACGGTAAGGTACGCATGTGCGTTGATTATCGGGATTTGAATAGGGCGAGCCCTAAAGATGATTTCCCGTTGCCTCATATCGATGTGTTGGTCGACAATACAGCCCAGTTCTCCGTGTTTTCGTTCATGGATGGCTTCTCCGGTTACAATCAGATCAAGATGGCGCCGGAGGACATGGAGAAAATGACGTTTATCACCCCCTGGGGAACATTTTGCTATAAGGTAATGCCCTTCGGTCTGAAGAACGCAAGGGCCACTTACCAACGAGCAATGGTGACTTTGTTTCATGATATGATTCATCATGAGATCGAGGTCTATGTTGATGACATGATTGCAAAGTCCCAAACGGAGGAAGAGCATCTGGTCAACTTATTGAAGCTTTTTGAGAGGCTTAGGAAGTTCAGGCTGAGGCTGAATCCTAACAAATGCACTTTCGGAGTGCGGTCCGGAAAGTTGCTGGGGTTTATCGTTAGTGAACGAGGTATCGAGGTTGATCCTGCGAAAATAAAAGCCATTCAAGAAATGCCAGCGCCGAAAACAGAAAAAGAAGTTCGTGGTTTCTTGGGCCGAATAAACTACATTGTAAGGTTTATCTCTCAGCTCACGGCCACTTGTGAACCGATGTTCAAGCTTTTAAAGAAAGATCAGGCAATTACTTGGAATGAAGATTGCCAGAAGGCATTCGACAAGATAAAGCAATATCTCCAAGAACCTCCAATCTTGATACCCCCAGTGGCTGGACGACCATTAATCATGTACTTGACAGTTCTTGAGAATAGTATGGGGTGTGTTCTCGGTCAGCACGACGAGACGGGCAGAAAGGAGCATGCCATTTACTACTTGAGTAAAAAGTTCACTGAGTGTGAATCTCGATACTCGATGCTGGAGAAGACGTGTTGTGCACTAGCTTGGGCTGCCAAACGTCTACGACAGCACATGCTCAATCACACCACTATGCTAATTTCGAAGATGGATCCGATCAAGTATGTCTTCGAGAAGCAGGCTCTTTCGGGCAGGATTGCCAGATAGCAAATGGTGCTAACGGAATATGATATTCAGTACGTGTCCCAGAAGGCCATTAAGGGAAGCGTATTGTCTGATTACCTTGCCGAGCAGCCGATCGAGGACTACCAGCCGATGAAGTTCGAATTCCCTGATGAGGATATTATGTTTCTCAAAGCGAAGGATTGCGATGAGCCGTTGCCCGGCGAGGGGCCAGATAGGAAATCCCAGTGGAAATTGATATTCGACGGAGCGGTCAATTCCTATGGAAGTGGCATCGAGGCGATCATCACGACTCCCCACAGATCCCACATCCCGTTTACTGCGAGACTGACGTTTCCAGTTACAAATAATGAGGCGGAGTACGAAGCATGCATCATGGGTCTGGAAGAGGCAATTGATTTGAGAATCAAGAATCTAGATGTTTATGGTGACTCAGCGCTTGTGATCAACCAAATTAAAGGGGAGTGGGAGACTCGTCAATCGAATTTGGTGTCGTACATGAGTTATGCTAGGAGGCTACTTCCGTTCTTCGATCGAGTGGAACTCCATCATGTGCCCAGGGCTGAAAATCAGATGGCTGATGCCTTAGCCACGTTGGCTTCAATGTATAAAGTCAATTTCTGGAATGAGGCTCCAAGAATTGTTCTTTCGCGTCTTGATAGACCGGCATTTGTCTTTGCAATCGAGGAAGCCACCGACGGCAAGCCATGGTTCCATCACATCCATACTTTCCTTATGACTAAGGAGTATCCTGCGGGTGCGTCAACCCAGGATAAAAAGACCCTGCGGAGGCTGTCCGGAAACTTTTATCTCAATCCTGATGGAGTGTTGTATAAGAGAAACCACGATCTCGTGCTACTCAGATGTGTAGATGAGAAAGAGGCGAGTATGCTCATGGAGGAAGTCCATGAGGGCACATTTGGTACGCACGCCGGCGGGCATGCTATGACGAGAAAGATCCTGAGAGCAGGATATTACTGGCTGACGATGGAGTCGGATTGCTTCAGATTCGCGAAGAGATGTCATAAATGCCAGATTTATGCTGATAAAGTTCATGTGCTGCCATGCCCATTGAATGTCCTCCCCGTGGCCGTTCTCCATGTGGGGCATCGACATGATAGGCAAGATCGAGCCCACTGCATCTAACGGTTATCGTTTCATTCTAGTAGCTATCGACTACTTCACCAAGTGGGTGGAGGCAGCCTCGTATGCTAATGTGACCAAGCAGGTAGTGGCTAAATTCATAAAGAGGGACATCATCTGTCGTTATGGAATTCCCGAGCGGATCATTACTGATAATGGTTCGAATCTGAATAACAAGATGATGAAGGAGCTGTGCCAGAGCTTCAAGATTGAACACCACAACTCATCTCCTTACCGGCCGAAGATGAATGGCGCCATCGAAGCCGCCAACAAGAACATAAAGAAGATTGTTCAGAAGATGGTTGTGACATACAAAGATTGGCACGAGATGCTGCCATTTGCATTGCACGGTTATCGTACGACGGTACGTATGTCAACCGGGGCAACTCCTTTCTCCTTGGTGTACGGTATGGAAGCTGTCCTACCGTTAGAAGTGGAGATCCCTTCTTTGCGAGTTTTGGTTGATGTGAAACTCGACGAGGCAGAATGGATTACGAATCGTTTGAACCAACTCAACCTGATGGACGAGAAGAGGTTATCATCGATTGCATTTGGTCGTCTGTACCAAAGCCGAATGAAGAAATCTTATGATAAGAAGGTGCGTCCTAGAAGCTTTCAGACGGGTGATCTCGTCCTGAAGAAGATTCTTCCGCCACACTCCGATCACCGGGGCAAGTGGACTCCGAATTACGAAGGTCCGTACGTCGTCAGCAAGGTCTTCTCGGGAGGAGCTTTGTTGTTATCCACGATGGATGGTGAAGATTTTGCATCCCTGGTGAATGCGGACGCAGTTAAAAAATACTTTGCTTGAAAGCGACCCGCTGGACAAAAAAAGAGAGTCCAGGCAAAAAAGGGGCATCCCGGCGAACCAAAAACAGAATAAAAGGTTCGGGCAAAAATTAGGGATATATTGAAAAGATGTACACCCGCGAAGTCGAAAACCTACACTGGGCGGCTTCGGCAAAAAAGGGTATCCCGGTGAACTGAAAACCCGTAAAGGGCGGTTCACGCAAAAGTTAGGGATTTGAATAAGCAAATGACTACGTTCCGCGTGTGGACTTTCATTGTTTAGTGGTTTGGAAGACCTGAGGGCCGTTTATCTGAATCAATCTCTTCCGAAGCTGAAGCGTCGGAGAAGTATCGTAGTCGAGTGGGTCTTAGAGGGATCAACTCATGGTGTTCGTCTACGCCTCGTTGCCGACATTTGTATATACTGATGTATATTTATGTTTTATTTTTGCGCGGCTTCCTCATTCCAGGAGCTTGTCTCTGTTGTAACGGGTCACGCGCCGAAGCATGAATTCAATCCCCCCGCACCGGGTCACAAGTGCAGGTTTCATAGAAGTGTTCAAGCGCCGAAGCATGAATTTATCCCCCGCACCGGGTCACAAGTGCAGGTTTCGTAGGAAACTGTTCGTACGCCGAAGTATGCAGCAACTGATGGTGCTAGACTGAAGTCTCCAGCGGAATTGAAATTCCCCACAGAGTTGTACTCTCCCCCGAAGTCGGATGATTCCTTCTTCCCCAGCGGAATTGACATTCCCCATCAGAGCCGTACTCTCTCCAGTGAAGTAGTTGGGACCATGAGTGGTTTTCCCCAGTAGAGTGTTGAACAGCTGATGCTGTATTTCCCCAGAGTCGTACTCTCTAGCGAAGCAGAATGATTTCTCCTTCCTCAGCCGAGTTTGCAGATACTCAAGAGAGCCGAATCCTTGGAAGTTGGTCAGACCATGATTGGTTTTCCCCCAGTGGAGTGTGGAGCAGCTGAGGTTGTTTCCCCACAGAGCCGTTATCATCCCCAGAAGAGTAGCCGAGAAGGCCACGCAGTTTATTCCAACGATTGACATCGTTTTCCCTCAGCAGGTCCAGGTTCTCGTAGAGCTTCGTCCCCCTGCAGCAATCAACTGAAGTTGTTTCCCCCGCAGCAGTCAACTGAAGTTATGTCCCCTGCGGAGTCCAATTGATATTGGCGTAACCATGTTCTCCTCAGCAGGATGATTCCTCTATCTGAGTAGTTCTTTCTCCTTGACAGGAGGATTCTCCCCTCGGCATTTATTTTGCTGACGGGATCGCATCATTGTGCATAATTGCATAGCATTTATCATAAACGCATAGCATGTCCACCGTGTGGAGCATAGCGCCGAAGCATATGCATAATGAACATGATCTAGGTTGCTACCGTTCTTGTTTTGCAGGTGTTCCGCCGAAGGATCAGTTGCTCAGGATGATTCCTGACATTCTCCCCAACGAAGTCGCTTGCCCAAGACGATTCTTGAGATCCCCAGCGAAGTCTTCCGTTCAAGATGATTCTTGAATTCCTCAGCAGGGTCGTTTGCTTAAGATGATTCCTAAGCTCCCCAGTGCAGTCCCCAGTGAAGGTCGCCCAGGATAACTCCTGAAGCCCCAAGAGAGCCGAATCCTTGGAAGCTGCTCAAGCCATGATTGGTTTGTCCCCGGCAAGAGTTGCCCCGGATGATTCCGGAATCCCCAACAGAGTGTTCGTTCAGGATGATTCCTGAAATCTCCAGAATGGTTATTGGTTCAAAATGATTCTTGAAGGTCCCCGACGGAGTCATGAAGTCCTCAGCAGAGTTGATTCCTCCAGAATGATTTCTGGACCCTCGGAGCGGAGTTACTTGATAGTTCTCCAGATTCCCCAGCGGTGAAGCGTCCTCCCCAGCAGGTTTCCGACGGCGAAGTTGAAATCTCCTTTGAAGACTCCATGATTGAAGTCTGACCGTGTTAATGAAGCAGTTCTCTCAGCTAATGCGGAGTGCCTGGTGGCAGAGGTTTAGATGTTCCCAGCTGGCTCATGATTGACCAAGGATTCTATTCCCGAATTGCTGATGAAGTCCGGCGGATGCCTGACAGTAATGCGGAATGCCTGATGGCATGATCAACCTGATGGTTGAAGTCCGGCTGATGCCCGACAGTGTTCTTGGAATGCCTGATGGCATGACCGACTATGTATTACCGGTTACCGTGTGACCAATTCCCTAATGAAGTTTCTTCACCCTGACGGTGAAGTCAGATTATGTTTGTTTCCAGTGGCGAGGTTGGATGTCTGTCTCTAACGGCGAGGTCAGATTATGTTTGTTTCCAGCGGCGATGTTGGATGTTTTTGACGGCGAGGTCAGATTATATTTGTTTCTGGAGGCGATGTCAGTTGATTTAGTTTTCCAGCGGCGATGTTGGATATTTGTTTCTGGCGGCGATGTCAGGTGGCTTAGCTTTCCAGCGGCGATGTTGGGTGTTTTTCAGAGTTATGTTTGTTTTTGACGGCGATGTCAGGTCCTTTGATTTCCCAGCGGCGATGTTGGATATTTGTTTCTGGCGGCGATGTCAGATGAGTTAGTTCTCCAGCGGCGATGTTGGATGTTTGTTTCTGGCGGCGATGTCAGGTGGTTCAGTTGTCCAGCGGCGATGTTGGGTGTTTTGTTCTCCGACGGCAATGTCAGGTGAGTTATCTTTCCAGCGGCGAGGTTGGATGTTTGTTTTGACGGCGAAGTCAGATTATGTTTGCTTTCGACGGCGATGTCAGATTCTTTTAGTTCTCCAGCGGCGAGGTTGGGTATGTTGGATGTTTGTTTCTGGCGGCGATGTTAGGTGATTTAGTTCTCCAGCGGCGATGTTGGGTGTTTTGTTTCCGACGGCGATGTCAGATTCTTTTGTTTCTGGCGGCGATGTCAGGTGATTTAGTTCTCCAGCGGCGATGTTGGGTGTTTTGTTTCCGACGGCGATGTCAGATTCTTTAGTTCTCCAGCGGCGATGTTGGGTGATATCAGATTCTCTAGTTCTCCAGCGGAGATGTTGGGTGTTTCATTTCCGACGGCGATGTCAGATTCTTTAGTTCTCCAGCAGCGATGTTGGGTGATATCAGATTCTCTAGTTCTCCAGCGGCGATGTTGGGTGTTTTGGTTGTCCGACGGCGATGTCAGATCAGTATTTCTCCAGCTAGTTGTCGCGCAGCTATAGTTCAGTTTTCGAAGATTTGTTCCCCTCAGAGTACTGTGTACTTGAGCAGTTGGCAAATTTTCGGGTTTATCGGTATTCAACCGTCTCGCACCTTGATTGGCTGAGAGCCGTTCGCTCCTCATCCAGTCAGGTTCAAGCCGTTTGAATAGGGGCAGCTGTTGCACCCCAAAATTTGACCAACATTTATTTATCCATCAAGAGTTGTATGAGACTTTGAAGCTAGCCAAGAAGGCCATTCAAGTGTTTGAAGGTTGATACCTTTTTCAGAAAGCTCAAGAGATCCTCAGAGGAATTGGTTGAAACCAAGGTTGTGTGTCTCATAACTTGAGAGTTGTGGGAGCTCCTCAGATGATTCTGAGACTATGAGGATGGACTTGAAGCTTTGAGAAAGCTTATGAGATGTCTTGAAAGCCATCATGAAGCCTAGAGAGGTCATTGTACAAGAATTCAGAAGATTTAGCCATGAGTGGTGGAATTAGGGTTTGACTGGGTCAACCCTAGGTCAACTGATGATTTGGAGAGGGTTGGGACCTAATCCAAGAGCCATGTGATCATGGAATGATGTATTGAGATACTATAAGGATGATTCCTAGACCAACTCATCATGATTGAGGAGTTTGAGAAGTTTCAAGCTAGGGTTTCTAAGGATTGACAGTGTAAAATCCCCTAGTTTGATCCCTATCTTCAAGGCAGTTTAGCTCAAGATGTGATTGTCATCTCATCTTCCCCACAACATGAATGTTGTATAGCTTGTTATTAGATTTAATTTGAGTAGTAGAAGTCCTTTATAGGATTTATGGAGCTCAAGTTATGGTTTTGACAAATTACAGGTCATCTGAGGTATGTGAATCTGGGTCCTGGAAAGTCACCCAACTTGCAGACAACTTTTGCCCTAGTAGGATGGTTCCTATGGATTCTTGGTCAACATGAATGTTGAAGAGCATCTTCTTAGCTTTATAGAGAGTACTAGAAGTCCTTGATAGTATTTGTAGAACTCAACTTATGGCTTTGACAAGCCAAGGGCATTTTGGTCATTTGGAGGTTATAGGTCATTTCAAGCATAAGGCCACATCTCCTACTTCCAAGCTTCAAATGGAAAAATCTTCAACATCAAACTTGCTTAGAATGATGTTTTAAGGCTAGTAGGGAGGTCATGATATGTTGAAAAGGCTCATAGCAAAAAGTGATAAAAATGGCCTAAAAATGAGGCATAAGTTAATTCAAGTGAATTTGAAAATGGAAATCCCAAGTTATAAGTCCAAACCATGTCATGTAATAGGTCATTTTGAATCCAAATGAAATTATAAGAACAATGGTTCAGCCACAATTTTGATTTGAGGCTTTCATCATAGGGTTGCTTTGTAATTGGATTGCTTGCATATTAAGGTACCAAACCAAAACTCCACAAAACTCAACAAACAAGGAAGATATGCATTGTAACTTGTCCTAGATCTCATGTAAGGAGAATTTCAAATCAGAAACCAAGGTTGCAAGGCATTTGGCATGAGATACCATGTAAGGAGAATGTGAATTCAAAATACCATGACATGAAAAGATGAATTTCTCATTGGATTGTTCTAGGGGGTTCTAGATGATTCTAAACCTCTCTATAAGATGTTTCCAACTTGCTCAGATGCAAGGTTGGTGTTAATTGGTGTAGAGAAGAGAGAGTGAAAGCAAAATTCCTCCATTGCAAATCACATTCAAACTTCACATTCTTCTTCATTGCCATCCCATTTTTCTTCACAAACCTTCTCCATAGATCCTTCTGAGTGTATTCATACTGAGTTGAAGCTCCATTGATGGAGAATTGAAGGTGTTCACATTGGATTTGCAAAGAAGCAATTGTCATTGGATCTTGAAGTACAA
The DNA here is from genome assembly GCA_963859935.3 of Lathyrus sativus. Classification (NCBI taxonomy): domain Eukaryota; kingdom Viridiplantae; phylum Streptophyta; class Magnoliopsida; order Fabales; family Fabaceae; genus Lathyrus; species Lathyrus sativus. The sequence goes on along the minus strand of OZ012741.1, from coordinate 128,134,389 downwards.
GCTTGCTACATCCAATCTTTTGCAAACAGAAGAAGATTCATCATCGAAGGAGTGTTCTTGAAGAGTTTCAAGCCTTGAAAGCAAGGGTTTCATCACCTACCATATCAAGAAGCCAGGTTTGCAAAATCCCTTTCATCTCATAATCTAGGCATGGTTAGGTTAAGTTATTAGTTTAGAATTGTTAGAGACAATTAGGTGATCATTTCTGATGAGTTTAGGAGTGATTGGTGAAGTTTCATTCATGGATGCCATTTCTTGATGGAGTAAGAACTAGTGATATAATGAGTTACAATGCAAGATTATTAGCTGGTTTTGATTAGGATAATGCAAGGATCATTTTGATGCAAAGAAAGATGAGTTTGGTTGAGGTCGAAGATTGATGATATTTTGAGATCCATGGAGTTTCACCTTCGGGTTTGGTGATAGAGATCGTTTCCATGAAAACTAAGACCATAGGCGTGATCAGGGTGAAATTTTAAGCAAGTTTGTGTTTTACACTTTGGAATTTGATGAAGATTTGAGGCCACACGAGTTGGTAGAAATCTGTGCATGAGTTCTGAGTTTTCATGGGAGTTGCAGAAACCCTAGCTGCGTGAGGTTGAAGACGAAGTTAGGACCGTGGATGAGGCGCTGGCTAGCTGACTTGAGAAGGGATCTAACGCTCCAGATTCAATTTGGATTTTGGAGGGACTGAAAGTAGCTTGAAACGATGCGTTTCATTAAAGCGCTCTTCTGGGCTTAGTGGATCAAATAGCTATCAGCACCCCCAATTGAAGCCCAATCCAAGTTTGAAATGAATATTGCTTCTATTTGCACCACGCTTTTCATTTTTTTCTTTTCATTTTATTGGTTTTTTCTGATTAATACATTGGGCCAGGCGCTTTACTTGTTACACCCCCAGTATGGGCCCAAATCAGTTTATAACTACATATCATTACTGACTGCACCCCATCTCATCTTTTCCATCTTATTTTTCTCCAAATTTTCTCATACTTTGAAAAATCATATTAAATTGGAAAATAAATATTTTTTAAGGGAGTTTTTTCTCCCTTTTCATATTTTTGTCTAGAAAAATATAAAATAAAAACATTTGTCATATCATGCATTTTAATATTTTTTGCATATTTTCTTCTTTAATTGCATTTTAATGATTTTATATTGATATGTGATTTTGTAGATTTTAGTTTAGGTAGCTCCCTTATTATTTTTAGGTAAATCTTTTTATAGTAGTTAGATATATGTTTTAGGTTCCCCCTGGATTAATTCCATATTTTTGTGATGATTTTTAGGATAGTTTTGGTTAGATGCTATTAGGTTGTGTAGAATAGGGTAAAAACTTCAACATAGGTCCATCATAACTTTAGATTTTGGGTTTTTAGGACAATTTAGACTATGGGACATATATGGGTATTAAGGGTAGGTATGTAGGATCCCTTAGGAATTATATTAGGATTTAATATAGTAGTATTCTATTTTTAGTTGATTTTTGTATTGGTTGATTGTTTGTGTTGCCTTTAGGGCATGTTTGCTTTGTTTGCTTTGCTTTGTGAGCTTGGAGAGCTTGGTATTGTTCTAAGGAGCATTGAGGAGCATAGTAGAAGACTTGAAGATGCATTGAGGAGCTTGAGAGCTTGTTCTTCTTTTCTTTTTTGTTGTTTTAGGGTTAGGGATTAGGAAGAGTTTAAATGTAGATAATTTCTTTCTCAAACATGGATGGTATCATTCACCTCCATTTCTCCCTATGATTCAAAGTCCTTCCATGGTATACACCTCTCTCCTTTGGAGGGATAAGTGAGGTACCTAGGGAGTAGAACTTTTGAGGGAACCATTCCTTTGATATTGAACCCTTATAGGTCACCTTTGGTGGTCAAATAAGCAGTTCAATATCCCCCAGCTTATCCAGTAAGTGATTTTTCTCTGGTTTGATTATCTTGAGAGATGTTGAGCTTGAGTTTGAAGATGAAGTCTTAATTGAAGAGTGTTGAAGAGGATGAATCCTTGAGCATTGCCATTCCAGCTGAAGCCAGAAGAGCAACAAGAGCAAGTTGATACTTGAAGACCCCTGAAGATTAGGTGAAGCCTGAAGGTGGAGCTGATCAAGAAGCTGAAGCTTAAGGGAGAAGATGAGTTGAAACTCATGTTGTAGGGTTGAAGCCTGGAAAAGCAATTGATATCTGTCAAGTGATTGAAGTCTGAAGACTGAGTTGCTGTTGGAGAAGCTGAGGCTTGAAGTTGAGAGAGGAGTTGATCTGCTTTCTTCTTTTTCTTTTCTGTATTGTGTGTTTTGTTTGACTTGTCTGATGCATTAGAATAAGTCCATATCTAGAATAGGTAGAATCTAGGAGCATGATTGCACTAGAGGTTGAGTTTCTCCCTCTGCTTGTATTGTTACTGTGTGGCTTTGCTTGCGGGTATTCGGTAGAGCTCAGCTCCCTTGCCTATGTGGTTTGTTTTCCTGATGGCATTTCATTTCTTTTATCTGTATGATTGCAGTTTACTGTTTATTGCTTGATAGCATGTTGTTTTATCATTTCAGTATGATTACTGTTATTTCATTCTGGCTTGAGGTTGAGATGAGCTTGTGGAGGCTGAAGCCCCACACACATTTCCTCCCTCACTTGCATTGCATGCATTTTACTGTTAAGCTGATGCTTTGTCTGTTTTGGTGTATCATTGACATGATCCCTTAGGACTCTCTTTTCCTTTGATAAGGATTTGATGATAGAATTTTAGGTTGAAACCTATGCATGACAACTTCTAGGAGTTCCCTGTTCAAACCTCAACCATAGGATGAATCCATGGCATGACAACAGTAGGACTTGATAGTCTACCTCCTAGTCGGGCCTGTTCTCTTCTCATCTCAAAACAGTTTAAGATACAGTAATCATGAATGATTTCTTTCGTACGTTACGAGCCTTAAGCTATCTGAGAAAGGGTTGTGGGAGAGTTTCTTTTCCACAGTCTGGATGTTTAGTATGGTACCCTTTGGGTGACATGCGACGCATTCACTCTCAGGTCATAGTCTCTAGTGCGGTTGAAATCGCAAACACAATAAAAAGCACTTCTTTCGTAAAAGACAGGAAATAAACCGTAGTTTCCCGAACTACGTATGCTCTGATCTCTCATGCCTGTTGAGAGTACGTAGGCACAAGATGGCGATGTCTTGGCGGGCTACCTTCCCCCATAACCCTTCGTAGGCCGAACTACGTTGACTCTGATTTCTCATTCTCTGATGAGAATACGTAGGCATAAAGCGCGACACTTTGCCGAGTCATTTTTCTTTTCTTTTTCAGCCAGCCTTGATAGGTAGATAGAATAAAACCAACCCGTCCAGTAAACACAACAAGTGAGGATCCCGTCGAGTACGACGAACGTGAGGGGTGCTAATACCTTCCCCTTGCGTAACCGACTCCCGAATCCAGATAATGGTTGCAATGACCTTGTCTTACCCTTTTTCGTCAGGTTTTTCCGATCGTTTCCTTTCCCGCTCTGAGGGATAAATAACGAAAGGTGGCGACTCTTCTGTTTTGCCGGCACCTTATTTTCGCGCAAGCGACAGTAACCACAACCAAAGTAATGATAAAAGACAACGAGGATAGCAAACGTGCAGATTCTAATGCGTATGTCAATGCGTATGCAACATGAAAATGCAATGCAAATACAAATGCTCATGCTTATGCTCATGCACATGCTGACAAAATAGACAAGAGGAAGAGGAAATGGGAGATGAAATAAACATCTCGACGGGGATACCCGGTGACCTTTACAAAAGTACATCCATCAGGGGATAAGAAATGTTGATGGCGAAACTAAATCTTGCTTCAAAGTTCCAAATTCTTTGGGGAGAACAAAATTCCACTTGGGGGATAAGATATCATGACTTCACTAGAGAGGATTGTTGTCATGAATCTGAATATGATCAAAGAATACCTGTTCGTTAGGAGAGTCATATTAGGGGTGGAGAGTTCTGGGGATAAAATAAATATCCGCTTCACGGGGAAGTGTGGAGCTGGCAGCTTCATGGAGAAAATGTAGCAACTTTCTGGAAAAGTACATCAACTTCCTGGGGAAAGTATGGTAACTTCAGTGAGTAAAAGATAGTTCCATTGGGAGTGGGTCCTTAAATGGTATGTATCACTTAGAAGATACTAGGGAGATCTCTGCAGTCTTGAAAGTCACTGGAGATTACCGGCTCGGTCCAAAGTGTTGTCAGCTTATAGTCTCGCTGGAAACTTGTGATGGGGCAATGGTTTAAGAGTGCTTCTGCAACCATGAGACTTACTGGGGAATGAAGACCTCCTGAAGTAAACTTCATTGGGGGATGAAGAGCATAATAGTCTCCATTTTGAAAAACAATAATGCCTCAGAGTACCTGCTTTATGCGAAAGAGTTATCTCAAGAGGATTTTACAAAGAACATGGAGTCCAATTGCCCACTGTTTTCAAACTCTTGGAGAGATTTGTCGGATCTCGACGTAACTAGCCCGGATCGACAGTGTTATGACTGAATCTTCAAGAAAAAGTTCTTAAGAACGTCAGGTTTGCATCAATAAGAGATTTGGAAACCACCTGCCCCTGTCTAGCAGAATCTTCAAGTTCCATTGTTGATGTCTATATGTAAATTTATAAGATATCAGGCAAAATCGACACGCATGAACTACTAATCTTGAAATTGTTAATGCAATATATATATTTGTCTTGAATTTTGTTTTTCTTTTTGTTTTGAAAAATATATCACGGGGTAACTTATGATCGAATCACTAGTTAGGATATGAATTTAATTTATAAAGCCAACATCAAATTGAGCATAGCTCGTAAGAGTCAGGAAACGTTCTCATCGAGTATGCTTTCAAGATAAACCCTACTTCAATTAGGTCTTTTGAAGGTTGTATCGTGGCTTGGTTCACAGTTTAAGAAACAAATGGTAAAGGCTCAAAGTTTATTTGTACCCACCCATTATTCGTGATGTTCTCCAATCCTATATTCAGTTAACCGGATACGAGCACTCATATCTCAATCGGATTTGATATGGTCGAGAACTCATCAAGGCTTTGGACATGGTAGTCACTCACCTATTTTCTTTTGGTGTTTGATCACACGACTTTGTTCTTTACTGAGGATTTTTCTTTGTAATTCTTTGTTTTTGCCTTTCGCGTTTTATTCCTTAACTTTTGCCTGGACGGAGTCTTTTGAGTTTGACTTCGGGAGTCCAACAGGATGCCCCAGTTTTGCCTAAATCTCCTTCATAGGTTTTGACTTACCGGAATTTTCATTTTCATTCATTATTATTTGAACGAGTCGGTGACTCTAAGTCATTTTGACTTTTTTGAAAAGATTGCGACTACCTCACTCTTCAGATAGTCGAGGGATAATCATTTATGTCTTTTGACTTCCAACCTCCTAATATGTTAAAGATAGATGAAATGGGTTCTCGAATGTTTACTCCTCCTTTTTAAGAGTCTGAGCGCTCGATCAGTTTAACTGAAAAACTACCCTGCCCCAGGTTAAAATATTTGAGGGTTTTTGTTTGGAAAAGAAAAAACTCATACTTTAAGGTTCAAAGGGGTTAAAGAGGGATTATCTTCCTTATATCTCAAGTGTTTAGGATTTGAAACAATACCTTACATCATCAGCAGGGTTTCATTTGAAAGTATATGACAAGAGATCTTGCGTTTTGATTCATCATCCTCCTCCCAATTCTCTATCAAAGCAAGAGATTGGGTAAAGTTGGCATTATAAATTATGAAAAATAATTTTGTGAGTGAATACGAATGAAGTTCTTCAAGACAAACATATGCATTGCATTAATTATTCAAAACCAACAAGTTCTTACATGCTAATTATGCTTTCATAGTCAAAGAAGTAAAATACATACGAGAAAACAAAATGAACTGTCTGACAAGCCTATCAAAAGGGGTTTAATAGGTCTTTGTATTCAAGACTGGTACAGTAGTAGTGGTTCCTTTTGGCGAAGTCTCATTGCAATGAGTTGTCTTGCTTACCCCAGCTATGTTTGTCACATCTTCGTCAATAGTCTTCAATTCGTCCCTCGGAATAATTTTCCCAGATTTTTTGCCAATCATGGTCCCATCATATTTCCAGGGTACAGCCTTAGGATCACTGAAATGTGATAGACTTGGCTTCTGAATAATCACCGGCTTCGACTGATTCGCTGTAGAAGTAACTGGCTTAGATATGTTGAAAATAGGCTTTGCAGAACTTGATTTTGGCAACGGGAAAACCTTGTGAGGAGTTCTGATCTGAGAAGCCTTGACAGCCCTATGATTTGGTAAAGGGTTATTCCTGAGAGTCGGCTGAGGATCATCAAAGGACATGATCTTCTTTTCCATTAACTCCTTGATAATGTGCTTGAGAGCATAGCAGCTTTCTAAATCATGGTTAGGCGCACCCTCATGAAATAAACAATGAGCGGCGGCGTTGTAATTGGCAGGTAGCGGATTGGGAGGTAGACCCAAAGCTCTGGTAGTAATCATACCTTGTTGCACTAGTGAAGGGTACAACTCGGTATAAGTCAACGGAATAGGAGGAATCGGCTTGTACTATCTCCTGTTGGGAACATTCTGACGAGGTGCCTGATTCTTTGACTGATATGCAGGAGCGTTAGGCGCTCGTTGATAGTTGGCAGGAGCTTGTGCAGGTTGATAACCAGGAGGTTGTTGATAGACCGGAGGTTGATAGACAGGAGCCGGCTGTGCTGGTTGATAAGTATGAACTTGTTGGTTGAATGCAGGTGTAACAGCAGCTACATATGGTTGTTGAGCATACTGAACAGGATAACATTGTTGTTGAATATAATTTTGCTGATGTTGCCAAGGTTGATGAGCAGCCATTTTATGGTGATACCTGATCAAGCAATTCCTCGGGCGTGTAGCTCCTTCATAATGGTTGAAGCTCGTAGTTTTGAAATTTGAAGGAACAACTTGGTGAACTGGTTGAGCAATAGGAACCGCAGAAGGAGTCGGCATAGTACCAGGTGGAAGACCATAAGGAGGTACATTCGCAACAGTAACAACTGGTTGAGGACCCATAATATTACCGGTAATTTCACAAGCAACAGTGGATTGAGTATCCATCTTTGCATTAATGACCTGAGGCATCTCCACTATCATCCCAACACTTCCCTGAAGGTCTTTAAGTTCATTACTAACACGATCAAGCTCTTGATTTTGTTCCGCCATCTTTTTCCAAGCTCGAGCTCTGGTGTTGTACTGATGCAGAGGACTCATGGTGACAGAGCTGGAAGCGAGAGAACCTAGGATGAGAAACCGGAAGGAAAATGTAAATGCAAAAACATGATGCAATTCAATGCAAGGGTTTCGAGGATTCCAATAATCAATTGCAAATATTTTGTTTTAGGAAAGTCGGAAAATTTTTTAGATTTTTTTGAATTTGCAAAGGACGGTTGAATTCCTTGAAACCAGGAATGATATGATGTTGGATGCAATGCACAAACATACAAAGCAAACAAAGGTCCTAGGTTAGAGGAACATGAGCGGAGCCAAGGTTTACCCATCCCAAAAGGTAAGTACTAAAGGTTAATTGTACCTGCAGAACAAGGTTCTAAAAAGGTGCCCAAAGTCATCAGTTCATCTTTCGGATATTATTAATTTCCCGACTACTCGGTGGTTAATAATATCCTCAAGAGAACCTCTTTTGAGTGTAGTATCGCGTAGCAACTATTTCGGGAATACCCCCTCATAGTCCTCGCACTATGTCCTAAATAAGGCCAAAGTTGTGTTTAGATAACTACGGTCCTCAATATCATAGGCTCCAGTCGAAAATAGTGAATGTTTTCACGAATATTCATTCAACAATACTAATTTTCAAAAGGGCCTTAACTGAGCAGTGATTCTTAAGTTAGCTTGGTCGGGAATCACTCCCTATAAGACTCGTCGAATATATCACCTTCCTATAAAAATTGCACTCAAGTCCGGGTGTAAGACTTATCTCACAACAAAGATACCCCAAGTAAGGTACAACAAATATATACAGGCAAACAGATAATATAGCAAATAAGCAAGCATAAAAGACAAGATAGGGATAACCCTCGAAAGATGTACTAGGTCCCTAGTGAAGTCGCCATTTTTCTGTTGTGGTGAGAATAGGATATCAAATTATTGATTAATTTGAATCACAATCTTAGATTCACAACCGGTCTTTGATTTATCCGAAGGAAAGGTTAAAGAAAGGAAAAACCTATTTTGCATCGTAAACACAATGCGGGGAGAGATCTAAGGTTCGGGGTTGGTTAAACTTAGGAAAGGTGCTAGCATCCTAAGTTTCTGTAGTACTCTATAGGAACCTCTTATTTTAAATGTGTTATTGCTATAGTTATCTGCCTAAAGGGTAATGCTAAGGGTTAAAGGGTGAAGAGAAGGACCTAAGGGGGTTAGTCCTAAGTTTATTCGTCAAGACTCGCATCTTGTGCCTACATATCCGAGGTAGGGGATGGAATTAGAGTAATCATAGTTCCCCTCGAAACGGAGGAATAGGAACTTCTTGACTGTGGTCAAGGTTCCAGGGGGATATAAACGTTCATATGGAAGCGTTTACATGGAGTGCGACGACTCCGATTTCTACGTTGTAAATTTGAATTGAAAGGTGAGTAGTAAGTATTCCACGGCGGGAACCTTACATGGAGTACAGCGACTCCTGATCCTAAGGCTAGAATAATGGGTAAATTTGTCCACGGCGGGACGCCTAAGCATGAGTACGGCGATTCAAATCTTAAGGTTGGGAAAAGGTAAGGGTGTGTCCATGGTGGGACGCCTAAGCACGAGTACGGCGACTTGGATCCTAAGGCTAGGATGGGCGAGGGTAAAGGAATATTGACACGGCGGTCAAACGGTTAGACCTTTCCTTTGGAGGGAAAAACAGCGGTAAAATAAAGCGGATAAATAATAAAGCAAAGATATGTGGAATAGTGATGCGAATATGTATAAGCGATGATAGCAATGATATATGGTTAAGTTAGAATTAGACGATGGGATTGTAATTGACTTAGCGGTTAGAAAGATGAATTAATTATTTTTAGAATTATCTTTTAAGTGGAAATTAGATTAATTAAATAAGTGAACAATAGGCAAATGTTAGGATCTAATTATTTTTATGATTTGTGAGATATTGCGAATATTAGAATTTAAATTATGATTAAGTTAAAAAAATGTTATACTAATTGATTTTAAAATTACTTATTTTTGTGATTTTTATTAAGAAATAGAAAATAAACTTGAATTACTAACAAAAGTTATTTTTATTAATTGAATTAAATTGAAAAAATGGAATTAGACTAAATAATTTTTTTATTATAAATTTATTTATTTTTAGTAACAAACTTAATTAACTAAGATACTCTAAAAGGGTAAAATAAACTAAATCAAAAAGATCATTAAACCAATTAAACTTTAAATGAAACTTTATTATTTTGAATTTTAATTTACTAAAGAAAAACAAGAGAATTGGAATAATGAGCTAGACATTTTTTTTAATAATATTGAAATAAACTTGCATTTCTTAAGAAGAAAAAAAAAACTAACATGAAATTTTAAAAATATCATTTGTTATTTTTATTACCTTTTTTAAATACCAAGAATCTAAATTAAAAGCCCAAATTAAAGTTTTACTAAATTTAAATAAAATTGTTTTTTATTATTTTTAATTAAAAATGTTTAAATTAAATGTTAAATAAAATATTTTTTGATTTTTAAAACATGTTAGTTGGTTAGTATTGATGTTAGTGGTTAATTTATTATTAATAATTAAAAATTACAAGTAAAATAATAAAATAAGCTGAAAATAAAAGAATAAAATAAAAAATAAAAAAAGTGGGTCGGGTTGGGTCACCAATCCCCAGACCCGACCCGGATGATCATTTAAAAGGGGGGAAGTGGAATTTAGGGTTTTTAACCCTAAATTCTCAGCTGGCCGCAGCGCCCCATGGGCTCTCTCTGAGCTTTTTCTTTCACGTTTTCTTCCTCTTTTTCATCCATGGATCTCGTGTCTTCTTCTCTAACATATTATTCCTCCTCTTTTCTGACCATTTTCCTGAAATAAACGAATAAGTACCAGAATGGGAAGTCCGTTAGTGGCGGCTTACGTTTTTGGTTCTTTCGCGATTTGATGCTCTTGACAATTTGTGGGTGATAGTGGTTGTTATAACAGCCGATGATGCTTGAGCTGAGGCCTACGAGTTTGACGGTTTTGTGACTTTATGGCCGATGATGTTGGACTAAGGCCTTTGTGGGTTTTGATTTCATAAGGATATCTGGAGTTTTCTGGTGATCTTACGGGTGTGATGGCGTTTGCGACGGTTTGAGTTTTGAACGACTTTGTGTCTTGAGAGATGATGAGGTTCTTCGCCTCTGAGCCTTTGCGACTTTCAACGGATTTATGTTTGAATCTGTTGAGGTTTTTTCGTGAAAAAGGAGGACTGTGATGAAAACTTTCTGAGTCCTCTTTGATGCATTCTCTCAGATCTGTGATGGGTTTTGTGTATTTCGCTATGATTTTCGTTTCTTCTTATAGCTACTCTCAACATATTTTGAAGACTTAAAATGTTTCCTTTTTTTTAAAAAACATGTTCTAACATGTTGATGCTTTTCCTTTTTCAGATTATTTTGTCTAAGGAATTGTTTGGAATCTCCCTTTTTCGGTTTGACTCTTCGATGATGCTGGTCTTTTCCAATTTCAACTGTTGAATTTCCATTTTCGTGGAAATAATGCTGGTTTATTTCCTTTTACGGTTTCAGACTGCTTGATGGTTGTTTTTCATTTCATGATTTTGGTCATTATGGATGTTTGTTTCCATTTTTATTTGGCCTTTGATGATGAAGGATTTTGTTCATTGACGTTGTTTTGAAAATATTGGACCGTGTTGTATTTTCGGATTTCTCTTTAAGGCTATGTTTGGACATAAATCATTTTTCAGAAAAAAAAGCTCCTTTTCTCTCTTTCTCGGAAATTTTGAACAGAATTCTACCGGGTTTTTGCCGAGGTCGGAAATGGGGGTTTTGGCGGCATTCACTTGTTGCCTCTCCCGGACCCAATGATGAATGTTATGAGGGTCCAAAAGTAGAAATAAAACTTTTCTGATAAAATGATTTTCTAACCAATTTTTTAACATTTTTTGCAGGTTTTGGAAGTTTGGAAGATGACGAAGAATCCGAAGTTGAAGAACGGACTTAGAGCTTAGAACTCTTAGGATTTAGCATTTAGGACTTGATTTGTAATTCAAAAAAAATGTAACCTGTATTCTTGTAATAATAATGAAAAGAAACTCGAAATATATGAAAATTCCACTTTTTGAATAAAATGAGTTTCAATTCTTTTGCATCAACCGCGAACTTGATTCTTCTGCAATTAAATCCGAGCCATAATTTTATTACGAATAAGCTTTAAACTTCGCAAACCGACTTCGAAACTTTTGACAACTTGTAATCACTTGAAATTCAAACCGGCATCCAATATAACTTGACACCAATCTTGAGTTCAACTGAGCCCTTTGAAAACTAACTCGTAACCAAAATAGAAAGTAGTGAATACGGGCTCGAACTTGTTTGAGTAACTTCTTTGAAATAATTATTGCACCGATTCATATCCCAATTCGTTCACATTTTAACACTCTTAAATTAAATTAAAAAATCAATTAATATTCCACATTTGCATCTGACGACTAAAAAAATCCGATCCTCAAATCTGGATGAACGACACTAAAGAAAATCCAACATCCGCATTGCCATAGAATTCCAACTAATTTTCAAACCAATATCGTGTAATCGTAAGACAAGAGACCCTAGTTGCTTGGGGCATCCTCTGACGATGAATTGGTTCCTATAATCGTCAAAAGACTGTAATCTAGTGATACGCCTGCACTGACATGAATTAAAGGCACACAATATTATTTTCCTACAAAACGAACAAACTGGGTAAACTGGTTAGCGGTTAGTTAAAACGAAAGATGTATTAAAATGAAATGCGAAAATGATCACTAATCTAAGGGTAAAATTTGGGGTATGACACGTTCCTTTCAACAATTTCCTTCTTCTCGACTATTGACGTTCTACCACACTCCCACATCAAGGTACTTTTTTCACCTGTCAGCTTTTCACACTCTCACCAAATCTCTCAGGTTAAAGTGTTTATGCTAGAAAATTGCAGTATGCAAAGTCTACTCATCAACTTGAATAACATCTATTTTATTTTCATAAACACACAATACACACTTTGTGAGGGCTTTATAGGTTGTAATGTGTCTAGGGACACGGTGGGATAAACCAAGGAAACGGAAAAAACAAAGGGGTTTTTTTTTGGCTCGGATATAGTGTCATCTTTATCATTATTGTGTACTTTTCGACTTTTTAGACTCAAGGGTGTTCAATACACTATCTTTTGGGACTCTAGGTAAGCGCATTCTTTCAAGTTTTCTTCTCTTTCTTTTTTTTTCTCTTTTTTTCATTCTTTTTCTCTTCTTTTTTTTAAAGGTACTTCCCTAATTTTTTATGCGAGTGTATCAACCCCAAACTTATGATTTTACACAGATCACAAATCGATAATACTTATCCAAGCAGGGTGAGGAAGTGTTTGGGCTTACGGTTATATGATGTGGTTAATTAACAAACAAAAAGGAATAATGGCTCGAAGGGTTAATCAAGGGATAACATACAGGGTTGGCTGGAAAGGCTCATGGCTAAACACAAACAAAATGCCTCAGCATGTAGATGTGTGCATATAAATAGTCCAGCAGACGAGTACGCAAGCTAAGAGTGATAAAGACATACTTGATACTCTCATGATGATAAGGTGTTTGGCTTTGTAGAATCCTCACCGTGTTGGGTTTGCTGACAGTTTCCAAGGTACCTCTCATACGGTGCAACATTATTTTCGTATCGAGTTGAAGTAATCTCGTATCAGTCTCGTTCTGAGAAATCATGTCCGATCATCCACTTTAGCAGTGTCCACTTCTGGGGGTTTCTTAGAGACTAAGTCAGGGTTGTATCTTGTCATCCACTCAACCATAAGTTTTTCTGTTCATCCGACATTAAGTTTCTAATCAGTTAACACAAACAAAACACACAAGCAAAAATTCAACCAAATCAACACAAACAGAAGTGAAATACCATAAAGAAAACGATAAAAACACTAAACAGAAAATAACAGAAAATCAATAAACCCCCCCCCCCCCCCCCCACATACTTGAACTGAACATTGACCTCAATGTTTTAGAACACGTATGAGAGGGGACTCACAAGGCCTCATCGAGGAGGAGGGAAACGCCACATCAACTACTGCATCATGATGTGCATGTCATCCATGAGTGCCCCTTGGCGAGCTTGCTCCTCCGCTTGACGGGTTTGCTCAGCCCTGAGGTGCCCGATTTCTCCATGCACCCACGACTAGTTGCCGTCAGCAGTGGATGAGCTTCTCGCGCCAGTATACATGTGCTCCTCCTGAAGAGGAACAAATTGTTCAAATTCGGCCGTCTACTCCTCTTTGGTTTCACCTGCAGAAAAAGGGTCCGGATGATACTTGTCCTCATCATGGATGATATTGTTATATATCCAATTATTTGGATGAGAAATACTGACTCTATTAGGAGCATGGAGGGCAATTACCAACCTATTATGATTCATTATCATATAATAGTTTGGTGTAACAGAAATCATACCCTATTGGACCAGAGCCGTCATATCCAGTCTGTTCTTACCTGTCACTTGCCTGTCACCCAAAGTTGCAGGGTCATAGCCAAAGTACTCGGCTATTTGAGTGATCATACCTCCAACAGAAATTCCCCCTTGAGCCGCCCAACCGACTCTACCCAGATAATCTGCCGCAAAAGCAGCCACACTTACCATCTATGAGTTGGCCATTGCATACAAGAAAAATAGCTCCCTCTGGGTGGCTACTCCGGTGCTATCTCCCCGTCCAAAAAGAGTATACGCTAATCCTTTTTGCGCATACCTGAAACAAGGGTTTTGGATACCGAATTCCTTGGAACCCTTTGAAACATAAACCAAGCTACCTGTAATAGCTGTCCAAAATGATTTTGCATCAAAAGTATCTGGGACAACTCCGGGATTGTAAAGTGGAAGTCGAAGGATACCTCCCAATTCTTCCACATTCAGTTCATGGTCAGCATTAAACAATCAAAAACGTATAGTACCATAGAAATATTTCATCATGCCAGTCCATTTTTTTTCAAGATGAAATTCAACTGTCCTTAGAAACTCCAACGTAATACGTTCATACGTTGGCGCTTCTAAGTGCATGAATTCTAACATACCCAGGCTATGAAACATTCTATCGATTTATACATTCAAGCCTAATTCTGAAAGAGTAGTGTTACACATATACCTCGTTGGCGTAATCTTACGTTTCACATGAGATGTGTAGCGCTTCTCGTGTTTGGCCTTTTTAAAGATAATGTCATGCACGTTCGGCGCCCGACTTGCTCGTTTTCGTGACCTCGTGGTTTCCGTGTCCGCTTGCTTTCCTCTTGCTACCCTTCTTGGAGGCATCTTCGTGTTGTACCTGAGAATCAGAGAAGGAAAACGAAAAATAAAAATGAGCGTTAGTGAAAAATATTACTGGAATAGTGTCGAGCATGAAGAGGTGAACGATTCTTGTGAAGGGAGTATGAGGTTTTGGTGCGCGAAAATTGAAAAGTTTGGAGCTTTTGATGTTTGGTTATGGAGGTTTTAAGGTTAAAGGGAGAAGATGAAGGTGAAATATGAGAGAGAAAGTGAAAAATCTGAAGAGATAGGGTAATTAAGTGGAGAAATTTGCATGGGGCCCACTAAGAGGGAGATGAGAATTCAAAAAATCAAAACTCAGCATGGCTGACACGGGCCGTGTTAGCTCACACAGGCGGTCGTGTCAGCATGTTGTTTTCCAACATCACAAATGCGTTTCCCCAGTGGACCTGACACGGGCCGTGTCAGCTGACACGGGCGGCCATGTCAGCCCACTATTTTTCCCTCAAAATATGGGTCGTGTGCTACCAAAATGTAATTTTGACCAAAAGAGAGTGGAAATGGGCCCATAAAGTCGATGCCCTAAACATCAAATAATTCAACTTCCATCATGAAGTTTTGTGGCATTTGATTTCTCTTTGAGATATTACCCGTTCGTTGACACTTGTCACATTCTTTGACTATGTCTTGGGCATCTTTGAACAATGACGACCAATACAACCCCGATTGAAGAACTTTCATTGCGGTTCGATCACCATTGAAATGTCCTCCATAATCTGAGTTATGACATGCTTTAAGAACATCCCTCTGCTCATCTTCAGGAACACATCTCCTTATCAATCCATCTAGGCTTCTTTTGTACAAGAATGGATCATCCCACAGATAGAACCTGCAATCATGTAAAAACTTTTTCTTTTTTTTAGCATCAAAATCGTTGGGGATGATACCGCCTACCAGATAATTTGCATAGTCTGTGAACTAGGGGACACCAATAACATCGAGGATGTGTTCGTCAGTAAACTCATCCTTTATTGGGTGATTGTCCTCAGCTTCTTCAATTGGTGACATTCGAGAGAGATGATCAACAACAATATTCTCACATCCTCTCTTGTCACGGATCTCCATGCAAACTCCTGTAGGAGTAGAATCCACCTTAAGAGCCTTGGCTTAGAATCCTGTTTAGTAAACAAGTACTTTAAAGCAGTATGGTCAGTATACACAATAACTTTTGAACCCAATAGATATTGCCTGAATTTATCAAAGGCATAAACTACAGCTAACAACTCCTTTTTGGTAGTTGCGTAGTTCATCTGTGTGGGGTTCAACACATGACTAGCTTAGTAAATAACATGTAATAATTTATCTCTTTGTTATCCTAAAATAACCCCTACTTCAATGTCGCTTGCATCACACATGATCTCAAATGGAAGAGACCAATCGGGGGGAATCACAATCGGTGCCGATACTAATTTATTTTTCAATTTTTCAAACGCCTCGGCACACTTTTCATCAAAGTCAAAAGCCTTATCCTTAACCAAAAGAGTGGTTAGTGGTTTGGCTATTTTTGAAAAATATCTTATGTACCGGCGGTAGAAACCTGCATGGCCTAAGAAAATTCTTATACCTTTTTTTTCAAAGGAGGTGGGAGTTTTGATATTACTTCCACTTTTGCTTGGTCTACTTCGATTCCTTTGTGAGAAATTTTGTGACCCAAGATTTTTCCTTCACGTACCATGAAGTGGAATTTCTCCCAATTGAGGATTAAGTTGCTTTCTTGGAATCTTTGTAAAATAAGAGAAAGGTTAATTAAACAGTTATCAAAAGAATAGCCAAATACCGAGAAGTCATCCATGAAGACTTCTATATGTTTTTCCAACATATCAACGATAATGGATGTCATGCATCTATGAAACTGGAAGGAGCATTACATAACCCAAATGGCATTCTTCTGTAAGCAAAAACACCACAAGGGCATGTAAAAGTCTTCTTCTCTTGATCTTCCGGTGCCATGACAATTTGGTTGTAATCAGAGTAACCATCAAGGAAACAATAATAATCATGACTAGCTAACCTTTCCAACATTTGATTAATGAATGGAAAAGGGAAATGGTCTTTCCTTGTAGCAAGGTTTAACCTTCTATAATCAATACATTCTTGCCAACCTGTTACCGTTCTTGTCGAGATCAACTGGTTTTCTCGTTTTTGATGACGGTAGTACCCCCTTTCTTTGGTACCACATGAACCGGGCTCACCCAAGAGTTGTCGGATATAGGGTAGATAAGACCTGCATCTAACAACTTCACAAATTCTTTTCTGACTACCTCTTTCATGGCCGGATTAAGTCTTCTTTGAGGTTGCACTACTGGCTTATAATCATCCTCCATGAGAACTTTGTGCATGCACATCGTGGAACTAATACCTTTCTGTCGTACCTCGAAAAATACGATCCTCGCGATGGACGCGGAAAATATGTTCGAACAGAGTCGCCATTGAACTTTATTTATTTCAAGGCAGGAATAGGGAAATATCGATAAAACCTTTAAAGAGATAAGAACATGGTCATCGCAACCAATATTCTAGGTTCGGGAGTCGATTACGCAGAGGGAAGGTATTAGCACCCTCTACGTCCGTTGTACTCAACGGGAACCTCTTAATTCGATTCGAGAGTAAAGTTAGCTATGCTTGTTAGTTTTCTTCTAAGGTTTCTCCTAAAGGGGGAATGGATGGTTTTTGGATAGGGTGCTCGCCAAGGATTGGGGCCCTTGTGCCTATGTATCTTCACTTGTAAGAAGTGGAAAATCAGAGCATTCGTAGTTCGTGGGACTACGGGAAAAAAAGGGGATTGTGCTCGCCAAGATCATCGCAATCTTGTGCCTACGTATCTTACATTCAGAAGAGAATGAAGAATCAGAGCAGCCGTAGTTCGGCTAACTACGGTATAAAGGATTGTGTTTGGAATGAACGAGAGTTTAGGTCGCATTCTAACTGCTAAACATTGGCTTGTCTGCTCGCTAGGGGAGGCTAAAGCACGAGTTTGTTACGCGCGGAAGAAGGGACTAAACAATGTTCTTGGTCAAAGGTGTTTTGGTTGGAAATCGTACGAGGGCGAGGAATTTAGTGTTTGAAATATTTCAATCGCACATGGGCAAGAAAGAGGAGTTTGGTTGAGTATTTAAAGGGAGAATGACGACTATTCGATAAACGAGACGTCGACCTCGCAATCAATTAATCGAGATATTATTGGAATGCTAGATCCCAACAACACCTTCTTCATTCAATTAATTATGAAATTGTATTTGAATGAACAATGACGATATTTGTCCAAATAGTTAGGGCATATATTTTATAGACGAAAGGTCGAGTAATCCACAACCTAAAGCGTACGCTCCAAGAGTGTTTACTCAAGAATTCAAAGAATGCGAGACTCCAAGAACTCCATTCTTTCTCAATTTAGTTAAGAAAATAATTTGAATTTTATGTATGGTTTAGAAAAAAAAACTAGGGTTTAGACTCGATCGCACGAAGGTGAGGAACGAGATTAGATGGTTTGAAAAATTAGGAGGAATGACGACTACTCGATAAACGAGACGTCGGCCTCGTAACCAATTAGTCGGGATATCGTTGGAATGCTAGATCCCAACGACATCTTTTTCATCCCATTAATTATGAAATAGTGTTTGTTGGATAGTGAAAATACTTGTCCAAATAATTAGAAGAGGTGTTTTAGGAACGAAAGTTCGAATGACACGCTAACCGAGGCGTACGCCTCAATAGTTGTCTCTCTCGAATTCAAGGAATGCGCGACTCCAAGAACTTGATACTTTCATAATTTAATTTAAGAAAATAATTTGAATGGATTAGGGTACTCAGACTAGGCGCGCTAGGTATTCTAGAAAAGTAAGATCAGAAGGATCACAACTCAAGGTGTGCACCTCGAGAGCAATCCTTCGGAAATTCAAGGAAGGCGAGATCCAAGAATTCGATTGTTTTGAAATTTGTTTTGGGAAGATTGTATAATTTGATTAAGAAGAATAGTTTAATTTAATTAAGAAAAATAGTTTTAATTTTCATATATAAAATTAATTAATCGATTGCTTATAAAAAGATTTTGAGAAAAATTAATCATAATTAATTGTTTTGAGAAAAATTTAATATCTTAAAAAAAAGAGTTTTGACTTAATTAATAAAGCATATTTTTTAAAATATTATTTGATAATAATTTTAAAATATATTTTTTTTAAAAGAATAATTTGAATTTTCTTATAAAATATCTAAAAGTAATTAAAAATATCTTTAGAAATTTCAATCAAATTGAGTGGAAAAAAAATTGGAAACCGAAAGACGGAACAACCACAACTCAAGGGCATGCGCCTCGAGAGCGGTTGTCCAAGGACCCAAGAGATGCTAGACCTCAAGAGTCCACTACTTTCGTTAATTAAAAATAAAATATTTTTATTAATAAACACTATTTGAAACTAATTAATAAATGACGAAATTTGTTGTAATATTTTCAAATCTAAAACTCATCATTCATTAGTGCATATGGAAAAGGATACTAGGCACTACTTAATGGCACAACACGGACCGGTTCTCTGCACAGCAACTACGGAAACAATGTTTTTTAGACAAAATAGGAAAAGCCATGATCTAGCAACCAAGAAAAAACTGCAACATTATTTCTTAAAAGATCATTTCTCTAATAGACTTGCACGACACCGTCATGGTAGAACAAAACATCATCAGAATGTCAATATGTCATTAAATCAAAATAACAACGAAAAAACTATATCATTAATCGAATTGAAACAACACCCGAACATCGAAAACAAGGGAATGGAAAATTAGCATTGAAAACAAAATCCTTATGAAATTCAAATGTCAGAAAATTAATTGTAATATCGTGATTCTTGTTATCGGAGTGAAAGTAACAGAGCCTTTGTGGGTACGCTGCTTTAAGCTCTTGTCGCGTAACCGAAATGATGTCGCCATCCATGAATCGAAACAGAAATGGCTGCCGCGGTCTAATATTTATCAATCAAAAACATAACAGGAACCAGCACAAACTCACATAAACCGAGCAAATTGAAAAGAAGAACAAACTAATGGCAATGGTCTAAATAAAATTAGCATCAGTTTATTTCTAACATCTATTCCACAAATCATCACATTGATCCAAATAGTTCATAAATTCAGTATGATTCACTAGAATTTAACATTAGCTAACTGAGATATCAGCAATAATTTGAAAAAAAACTAATGTACTTGAATCTCAATTGAAGCAAAACAACATCAGCTACATGATATTCATATCATTTTCAAAGCTTACATCACAAAGAAATTACTGCAATAAAATTCAGAAGCTCAAAAGCTAAGACCAAATTGAGAAGCAGCAATAATAGAGTTCCAAAGCTCATCCATGAATCAGAACAAATAGCAGTGATAACAATTTAAACTAAAAACGAAACAGAATCAAAATTAGTATTGAAAGCAAACCAGAAATGAAATAAAGTCATGTAGTAGCACCGAGTTAGCTTTTGCTGAGGCTGAATCCACAAGGTCCGTGGCGATCCAGCATGATGGATTTCAAGTTTTGTGGTGCGAGTTGATGCAGCTGCGGTTGCTGGGAAATCTTCGCTAAAACTGAGTTGCCGCTAAGACGAGCCAAAGCCAAATTGTCATCGTGTGTTGCTTCAATGTTTTTGTGGTAACTCACCGTGAATTTTCTGTTGCTGTTGCCAGAATAGATAGACAAAGGAACTCCACAGCTACTACGTCTGCCAGATCTACAACCTAAAACCAGCTTTAATCAGAAGGCTGAGTTGCCGCATGAGCATCGAGTTGAAGAGACTGCTTCGTAAGGTGGAACTCGGCGAGATCACAGCGAGAAGCAACTCGAGTTTGAATCTTGAATCAAGAAAATCCAACACCTGCATATAGATCAATCACAGACAGCGACCCCAACACAGAAAACCACCTTCGCAGCTTCTTATCATTATTGTTTCAGTAGTGTGTTGTTGAATTTTGAATGCCAACAATTTAACCTTGGCAGCAACTACAACTTTAGCAGAACAATATCAGTTAAAAATAAAAGGACAAACTCAACCAAAACGCATCCGAATTGCGATGAGACCAAATCGAAATATATATACCAACTATACAAAACTAACATTATGAGGTTTTGACTAACATAAATTCATACCGTAATAATACCAAAGTCGTGTAATTGTGTGAATCGTGAGCGCAACCTATATACTTTTTGCATTCATTTCTGTCCCCAAAAGCTTGTCACCGTCTTGTCTCAAAACGTGACAAACCGCCGAGTCCTTCATCACTTAGGAGTGTTGCTTTGAAACCATGGCATAGTTGTTGTGTGGCTGTTGCGTATCACTGAAGGTGTGTATGTGACTTGAGATAATGATGGTCGGAGCACATGGAAAGCATCTCCAGAGTGTGTTGCGATGAATCTGCTGCTACGAGGCCGGGTTGGACATCAACCTACTATTGGCACGGATATGAGACCAACGATTTACAAGACCACCAAGTTGTTGTTGTAAGAGGCGTCGTTGTAACCGTGTAACATAATCAATTTTGGCTCGTTATCACCATGCCGAATGGTAGTAATGCATCCCAGTTAACCAAACCAATGTTCCAGACCCGAGTCACTATTAATGTTGTGAGCTGTTGAGTTCTTTCGGTACTAAATCAC
Organism: Lathyrus sativus; assembly: GCA_963859935.3. Lineage (NCBI taxonomy): Eukaryota > Viridiplantae > Streptophyta > Magnoliopsida > Fabales > Fabaceae > Lathyrus > Lathyrus sativus. The sequence continues at coordinate 128,113,195 of OZ012741.1, read as the reverse complement.
AGCAATCAGGGCGTTGTCATTGATGAGTTACAGAGATGAATAACTTGGAACCCTTGTTTGCTAATGACGATATGCTCCCGCAGATTAAATAGGTGGACATTGCGTTAAACCAAATTAATATCAAACTGTTAGAACCTCTTAACCTTCACAAACAGCAGATAGCAAACTAAACAGAACAGAGACAAAAATTCACAAAAGTCAAAAATGAAGGAAACATGGCTAAGTTAAAGATACAACCCTTGTGAGTGTGGCTACAAATTCGGAAACACGCGAGCCTTTGAATATGTTGTGTAGCTGTTGTTGAAGAATGTTACTCACTCAGAGCTTTATTAAACTGATGCTTCAGACTCCAAATCCTGAAGGAAATCGCCTTTGTTAGGTACAGGTCAACAAATTAATACACCAGAAATCCGAATTGAAGCTTCAGCAATGCGTTTCTCTATTCGTAATGCAAGCTACGGTGGTGAATCGCAAATGAGGTTGAAGGTTTGAGTCGTTTTTGGGTTGCGATTCACGTGGGTTAAGGGAGAAGAAGGAAGTCACGATGGGTTTCTTTTATGGTGACGGAAAGAGGACCTCCGATGATGGTGCTGGGTAGAGTTCAGGGGATAAAACACAGTGGTGGTATGGCTGATTGAATCATGGTGGTGGAACGAGGTTCTCGTCGGAAAAGAAGAAGGGTTTATGTGGTGGCGGCCGTCTAGGGTTTTGAAGGGAGACGAAAACAGAGAGAAAAACGGAGGAAGGAAGGAGAGTTGATGGAAGGTTTTCGATGGCAGTGAGTCATTTTTTGGGCAAAATGGAGGCGTGATGTGGTTGATCTATGGAAGAAGGAGAGAAACGGGATTAAAGATGACGACGGTTAGAGGAAAGTGGTGATGGATTGTAATAGAAGGAGGTTTAACAGCGGCTTTCGATTTGCAGAGGCAATGAACAGTGATTTTCGATTTAGGTTTTTTTTCCAGAAAGGGGCTGATGAACAGTAGCTGACCCTTAGGGTTAGAAAGGGGGCCTCCGTTTAAGGTTAGGGTGAACAATGTCCCCTCCTTTTTTAGGGTTCCCGTGAACAGTAGCTGGCCCTTCCCTTATAACAAGAAAAGCTGAGCAATTCTCAGCATAGGCCCAATGGGCCTCGTTCATTTCCACTTCCAATTCTTTCTCTCTTTTTTTTCAATTTTTCTTTTCTTAATTTTACTAATCACTTACTTCTTAATTAATCCATGACTATTAATAATTAATAATAATGCTAATAAAAACTATATATTAATATAAACATGAAATATATATAAACTAACATTAGTATAAATATAGAAAACATTAACAATAATTATTAACATAAGTATTAACAAATAACAATTAAATAAATGTTAAAAATATGAAAACAAGCTAAAATTTATAAAAACGAAAAAAAGATAATTACTAAAATATTATTAGTAAAAACATTTAAGAAAATAATATTCACAAAAATGTTCTTAGGCCACGTGTCATGTCTTTATTGGTTAAAAATTTAAAAATCAACCAATTGCAAGCGGACACGTGTCTAAATAACTGAAAATAAGCGGGCAATGTAAAACAGAAAATAAAATCGAAAAAGGTGAAAATAAATAAAAATGGGTAGGACAAATTTAGGGTATGACAGATGCCCCTATCTAATTGCCTTGAACCTGAGAGAATGAACAGCTGCATGGTGTTCATTTTTAGGGCGGAAGTCAATTAGATACAAGAAGACCCCGAAATTTGTCCGACAAGCAAAGTGCAGAGATTAGGTATACCAGATTGGGATGACAAGATGCAAAATAGATGAACGAGATAACCTGACATTCTCTGGGTGGTCGAAGCAGTCCCTTATCTAATAAGGTCCTTCGCGATACCAAAGTGGTATAAACAAACCTCTTTGGGTGGTCGAAGAAATCCCTCATTTGTTAAGGTCCTTCGTGATACCAAAGTGGTATAAACAAACCTCTTTGGGTGGTCGAAGCAATCCCTCATTCGTTAAGGTCCTTCGCGATACCAAAGTGGTGTCTCTAAACACGTGAGATTCTTCGGGTGATCGAAGCAGCCTCTTATCCAATAAGATTCTTCGATGATGCCAAAGTAGTACCTCTAAACACACGAGATTCTTCGGGTGATCGAAGCAGCCTCTTATCCAATAAGATCCTTCGATGATGCCAAAGTAGTACCTCTAAACACATGAGATTCTTCGGGTGGTCGAAGCAGCCTCTTATCCAATAAGGTTCTTCGATGATACCAAAGCAATATCTCTAAACACTTGAGATTCTTCGGGTGGTCGAAGCAGTCCCTTATCCAATAAGGTTCTTCGATGATACCAAAGCAGTATCTCTGAAAACTTGAGATTCTTCGGGTGGTCGAAGCAGTCCCTTATCCAATAAGGTTCTTCGGTGATACCAAAGCAGTATCTCTGAAAACTTGAGATTCTTCGGGTGGTCAAAGCAGTCCCTTATCCAATAAGGTTCTTCGATGATACCAAAGCAGTATCTCTGAAAACAACTTGAGATTCTTCGGGTGGTCGAAGCAGTACCTTATCCATTAAGGCTCTTCGATGATACCAAAGCAGTATCTCGAATAAAACTTGAGATTCTTCGGGTGGTCGAAGCAGCCCCTTATCCAATAAGGTTCTTCGATGATACCAAAGCAGTATCTCTGAAAACAACTTGAGATTCTTCGGGTGGTCGAAGCAGTACCTTATCCATTAAGGCTCTTCGATGATACCAAAGCAGTATCTCGAACAAAACTTGAGATTCTTCGGGTGGTCGAAGCAGCCCCTTATCCAATAAGGTTCTTAGATGATACCAAAGCAGTATCTCTGAAAACAACTTGAGATTCTTCGGGTGGTCGAAGCAGTACCTTATCCATTAAGGCTCTTCGATGATACCAAAGCAGTATCTCGAACAAAACTTGAGATTCTTCGGGTGGTCGAAGCAGTACCTTATCCATCAAGGCTCTTCGATGATACCAAAGCAGTATCTCGAACAAAACTTGAGATTCTTCGGGTGGTCGAAGCAGTACCTTATCCATTAAGGCTCTTCGATGATACCTGTTGCACCCTAAAATTTGACCAACTTGTTTTACATGATTTGTGTCTTCATAGCTTTATCATTTGCATAGTAGATCATATACATAGTTCATTCATTTGCATAGCATAGCATGGGCCAGCCATCCAACAAGGGACCAAGTGCTATTTTCATCTCAAGGAGTGTATCCAAGAGGTTTTTATTCAAGTTCAAGCCTATTCAAGTCACCAAGAAAGAAGGTAAAGCTTTGAGAAGTTAATAGATCAAGCAGTGGATTTATATCCTATCTGGGGAGTATTTGAAGATCATCGAAGAGGTTGTGAGCTATGAACTGAGGCATGGAATGTGTGTAGACATCAGGAAAGACCTAGAGGGTCATTTTGAGAGTAAGACAAGTTATTGGTGTGGTTACAAGAGCTACAGTTGAAGACAATCAACTAGGGTTTCACCTGGGTCAACCCTAAGTCTAATGCTTGATTGAAGGGCATCAAGGCCTATTGGAAGGATGGGGGATTCATCATTTGATATGTGGATATGTATGTGGTGTTGTGCCAAGGATAAATCAAAATAAATCAAGAAGAAGAGAAGTTTCTAAATTAGGGTTTCTGTGTAAAATCCCCTGATTTAGGTCAAACTTCCAAGCAAAATAATTCAAAATACAAGTTTCAAATGGATCCTTGGCCAACATAAAACTTGTATAGAATCTCAATACCTTTAATTTGAGTGGTGGAAGGCATCAAGGAGATTTATAGAACTCAAGTTATGGTTCTTGCAAGTTACAGGTCATCTGAGGACACTGAAATTTATCTGTGAAAGTTACTTGAATTCCAAGCAACTTTTTCCCCACAAGGAGTTGTGAAATGGATTTTTGGTAAACATGAAAGTTGTTCCTCATGATCTTAGCTTTCTAGAAAGGTATGGTATGCCTCATTCTGATTTGTGGAACTCTACTTATGACCTTGACAAGCCAGGGGTATTTTGGGAAAGTAAGATTATAGGTCATTTCAAGCATATGCCTAAAACTCCTACTTGCAAACTTCAAATGAAAAAATGTTCAACATCAAACTTGCTCAAAATGATGTTTTGAGTCTAGGTAAGAGGTCATGATAGCTTGGAAATGCTTGGAACTCAAAATGATAAAATTGACCAAATATGGAAGGTAAAAGTCCATTTTCAAGTGACCAAATTTGGGATTTTTTGATCCAAGGCTAAAATGCATCATGTGATATACCAAATTGAAGGGAAAATACATTTTTAGATTATTGACATCATTAGATTTTGAATTTGAGGTCAAGAAATTGGACTTATCATTGGTTACTTATATAAGAAGTCACGCTTGCCAAACCAAGCTAGGAGTGGATTACAATGCAAGGAACCATCCAAGCACATTCTAATTCTCATTTGGAGAGAAATTCAAGCCTTGTTCATGTGCTGTAACAGTCCAAACTCCAACTGGTTTTTTTTGAACTCATTAAAGGATTTACCATGACATGAGATATCCAATTTCTCATAGGATCATTCCAGCACTCTCTAGAAGTTTCTAACATCACCTATAAAGTCATTTGAGTTGATCAAGATCAGGGTTGGGTGTCATTTGGTGCAGAGAAGAAAGATTGAACTTCATCTTCTTCCATTGCAATTCATAATCGAGTTCTCTATTTTCTTTGCAATCAATCCAAGTTCTTGATTTCATTCAATTCAATAATCATTACTGAGTGTGTACAAGTCATAATCAGAGTGAATCCATGGTTGAATCGAGTTCTTGAAGTTGAACTTTCACACCTGCAACTTGAAATCTGATTCAGAAAAGTAAGCACTTCCAAGGAGATTGGTTGCATACAGAAGCAAGAATACATCATCTTGAAGGAATCTGGAGATTTGCAAGCCCTGATTTGAAGGTTTCTACCATCTGTTTTCATCATTTCATCAGGTTGGTAACTTTCAAACCATGGCTCAATTTAGTTAGAATTGGCATGAATCTTTAGGTTAGAAGCATAGTATGTGATTAGGTGAATCTTTCTGGAGAATTTGAAGCCATTTGGTGATGATTGATATAGTGACCTAATTTCTGTTTCAACCAAGAACATGATGAATATGGAGTTATAGACTTAGTTTTGTAGTTAAGATTGATCAGTGTTGAATAAGGAAGAGATTGGGATACTTAATTTGATGATTAGTGATTATTGATTTTTTGAGCAATTTTGAATCCAAGATCGTGTTTGCTGTTAGAGGCTATATAAATTGATGCTGATGACCTAGTTGAAATCAGGATGGAAATTGGATCATGATAGGGTTTTATTGTGTTAATTTTGGTTGAGTTTTGGTGGATTACGATTTGCTGAGATTAGAGCATTCATGGATGTTCAACAATGGAGTTTTGGCTCCAATCTGATTCAAATGAGGAAGATAATGTATCAGCCCTTGGATTAGTGCTGACTTTTGACCAAAGCATGGATAGTGTGGATGAGATTGAATCTCAGTTTGTGAAGGATTTTACTGAAATACCAATGCACAGTCGTTTCATTTAAGTGAAGCATTGGGCTTAAGTTGTTTTCGCTGTTCCCACCCCCCAGTAGACAAGCCCACTAGATTGCTCTTGATTCATTTGCTTCCTGCACCGTTTTATTTTCTTTTTTTCTTTGATTTTCTTTTTCTTTTTCTGACATATATTTGGGCCTAAGGCGCTTTGGTACGCGCACCCCCCAGTTGGGCCCAGCAAATTCACATGTTATAATTTCTTGCTATCTGCACCAAAGTGTTTTCTTTTTTTAATTCATTTAATTCATTTTTCTTTACAGCTTTGAAAAATCGTATAAAATTGAAAAAGAAATATTTTGACCTGAGAATTTTTGCAACATGTTAAAAATGGCACCAAGAAAATTGTAAATAAATAAAAATATTAGTTTTGGTATTTTCTTTATTTTTTGTGAATATTTTACATTTAGTTGTTTTGTATTGCATTTAGTTGGTACATAATTTTGTAGATTTTTGTTTAGCTAGCTCCCTTTACATTTTAGTGCTATTCTTTTTAGAGTAATTATATATAAACTTGAGATCCTCCCTGGATTTATTCCATGATTTTATAATTAGGTTTTGATTAGTTTTGATTAGATGATATTAGCATGGTTAGATTAGGGTTTATACACAACATAGGTGCACTTGAACATTTTATTTTGGGTTTTTTAGATTAAATTAGAGTATGGGACCTATGGGGTATATAGGGTAGACATAGTATTTCCCTTAGAATTAATATTAGACTTGTAAATATTATATTACTATTTTTAGTATATTTTACAATTGTGTGATTGTTTGGTTTGCCCATTTTTGGGGTTTATTTTGTTGTGTGGGCTTTTTGGGCTTTTGCTTGAGGTGTGGGCTTAGTTAAAGCTTGTGGAGCTTGGCAAGGATTATAAATGAAGATTGAAGATCAAAATCAAAGCTTGAGGAAGATTTCTTGGCTTGCTTGGAGTTGTTTGAAGACCATAGGACATAGGGTATAGATAGAGCCTTAGAATAGAAAATGTTCTTCATAAACATGGATAGCTTTCTTGTGCTTCCATTCCTCTCTATGACATAAAGTCCCTCTATGGTATTCACCTCTCTCCTTAGGAGGGATCAGTGGCCATACCTTAGAGGTAGAACTTTGAGGGAAACAGTCTCTTATAATGTCAACTATTCATAGGCTTCCTTTGGTCGTCAATGAACTGTTTGACATTCAATTTCTTCTGATAACATTAATTCTCTGTTGGAGAGTTTGCTTTGAAGAATCCCTTGAAGATTGAGGATGAAGTACATTGCCTTGAAGACTGTTAGAAGAAGGAGCTGGTGCTGTCAGAGCTGCGCAACTGTTTGAAGTAGGACTTACTGCTGCTTAGCTGTTTGATGCTGTCTACTGTTTAGAGTTTCTGCTTGTTGTAGCTTGCTGTTTTTCTTGAAGATTGGATGCTTATTTGAAGCTTGTAGATGGATGAAGACCTTGCTTGAAGGTGTTGGTGACTTGTTGCTGTTTCTATCAGATTTTGCTGTTTAGAGTTGTTGGTGCTGTTTAGAGCTGTTGAAGTATTGTTTGATTTTCTTGACTGTATTGTTTGTTAATGTTCCCATAGGGTTAAGGTGAAGTTGTTTCACTTTGCCCATTGTTTTCTAGGTTCGAGGTTGAGTGGGACTCCCTTGCCTCGCTTGTACTGCTGCATTCATGCATTTTACTGCTTTATTGTATATATGCTGTTGCTTTTCCGTTTATTCCCTTAGGATCTCTGTTTCTCTCTGCGCAGGAGAGAAATATGAAAGACATTAGGCTTTCATCCATGCATGCCAACATTAGGGTAGATTTTGATTCCCATTTTAATCGTAGGTTTTAGAGTTGCTTTTTCTCTTCTATCTCAAAACCATCAGAAAAATACAATAAAAGGATAAACATCAATAAAAAACAGTTCTTGCGTAAAAGACTGTAAACCGATCAGAGAGTCATTTTTGTCCGCTTGGACCCGTAATAAGGAGAAAACCTTTTCCAGAAGGATAAAAAACAATCAAGACAGACTTGTGTCGTACGTGGCCCGAACTACGTTTGCTCTGATCTTTCATGCTGTATGAAAGTACGTAGGCATAGGATGCGATATCCTAGCGAGCAACCTTCCCCTCCTTTCCAGTAGGTAGGCGAACTACGTTGACTCTGATTTCTCGTTCCAGACGGGAATACGTAGGCATAAAGTGCGATACTTTGCCGAGTCATTTTATTTTCTTTTAACCCCAGACCTGTAGAGTAGATAGAATAACAATCCGTACTAGAAAACAAGCGTGGATCCCGTCGAGTACGACGGACTGAGGGGTGCTAATACCTTCCCCATGTGTAACCGACTCCAGAATCCAGGATTTGGTTGCGATGACCATTCCTTTCCCGTCTTTGCGGTAGGTTTACTTCGAGCGTTTCCTTTCCCTCCTTTGGGATAAATAACGCACGGTGGCGACTCTTCTGTTCAGCCGGCGCCGATTTTCGCAGTAGCGACAGCTGGCGACTCTGCTGGGGACTCCAACGGTTCCCTACGCGAGTCAATCCTAGCGCTTGTTTTCCCGTCGTGGATTTTGTATGGATTTACGTTTCTGTACTTACTTTCAGCATTATTTTATTGTGATTATTACTGTGGGTATGAGGGGGTAATCTGTTAAGAGATAAGCCAAACCCAGGCTCGAGTACACCTATAGATTTAGAGAGAGAGTAGTGGTTAGCCTGCTTGCTTAGCTCGCACCAGCTAGCCACGAAATCTCACTCGGACGAGATTCTCTTTGATGCTTCTTGCCTGGCCCTTAGGGCTCGACAAGTTGTCTGACCCGAGGATTGTCGACTCTGGGAACCTATCAATTGGGATTCAACTAAGTGAGGCCGCTTCAAGGGATGATGATGCCACACCTTCTGGGTATCGTATCATTGCTCTTGAAAGTCTGTGACGTTGAACCCGCATAGGATGTTGTACCTCGTCTGCGAGTTAAGTACACACCTGTGAGGGGTAGGAGGGTCTGTTTGCAGGGAACCTTTGACCTCAGAATACCTGGTTTACCTCTATTAGTGAGATGTGGTTACAGGTTTCTTTTGAGTGGTTGGTTTGGTTTGAAATAAAGATTGATTGGTTCTCAAGGCTTCAGTACAGAGCAACCCAGTCCATCAGCATTGCACTTGATCCTATGTTTGCATATGTATATGCATTTTCATGTTTGCATTTCATTAACATGTATTTATGTTGCAGGTGATTATTCCCCTCTGATTCTAGGACATCTTCTAGCCAGGCATGGAGTCCCTAAAGAAGACGGTTGCTTACAGGTTACAGTCACCAGACATCAGTTCATTACTGGGTTTAGTTGCTTTGGCAGATGAGATTGTGAGGGCGGGGTTCAGAGTATCCTATGGGAGACTGCTTAGCTTGTTGTACACACCTTCAGCTTTCGAGATTACTGGGGTATATACTTTGATGCAGTTTTATGAGCCGCAGCTGAGATGTTTCTTGTTTCCAGACTACATTCTTGCACCCACTTTGGAAGAGTATCATGTCATGTTGGATATTCTCGTGCTAGACCAGATGCCCTTTGTACACATTGATATCGAGCCTGATTTAGCTACACTCACAGAGATTGTCAGTCTGGACGCTTCTGAGTTTACAGGAGGCTTGGTCAAGTTGAATGGCGCTTATGGTTTTCACTTATTTGTCCTAGTTGAGAAGGTCGCACAGTGCGCGAAGAATGGGTGTTGGATTGCCTTTAGTGCTATTCTGGCTGTCTGCACTTACGGGATTGTCTTGTTCCCTAATGTGCCAGACTTTGTTGATTCGGATGCCTTCCTGATTCTCGCCTCGAAGAATCCCATTCCTACTCTCTTGGGCAATGTTTATCATTCTATTCACTACAAGAATGAGAAACGCCGTGGCAAGAACGTATCATGTTGTCTTCCTCTCCTGTACAGGTGGTTCCAGAGGCACCTTCCGAAGACTGGGCCGTTTGTTGATACAGTTGATACTTTGGATTGGCCGTCCCGGTTGATGGGGCTATCTGCTGAGAATATCATCTGGTTTGATCGGGGTATGCTTGGTACTGACATTATATATAGTTGTAGTGGCTTTCCGAATGTTCCCCTGGTTGGACGGAAAGGCTGCATCAACTATAATCCTTCACTATTGGTACGACAGTTTGGTTATGCCTTGAGAGATGCCCCTATTGAGGTTGAGATACAGGAATCTCTGTATCTCATGGGCTCCTTAGACGAGACTACTTTGATCAGGTTGAGGCATGTGTGGGCTAGCATCCACAAGAGGGGGAAGGCTTTGCTCGGTAAGAGCAATAGCAGAGCTTATGATCCTTATTTGGCCTGGGTCCGTGAGAGAGCTCGTATGTCTTTGATGCCTTATCCCGCTGTGGAACCACTGTATCTTCCATTGATTGAGGCGCCTCCTGCAGAAGAGAGCGAGAAATATAACAAGTTGTTAGCTGCAAATGAGGAATTGAAGAAAACTAACGAGGAGTTAGAGAAGGAGATCTTCCAGTTACGACGAGAGAAGAAGGAAGCCACCTTCACGGTGAAGGAACATACCGAATTGATTAACAGGTTAGGATCAGAGCTGACAGAAGCGACCAACAAGAAAGAAAAAGTAGGGATAGCTTTGAACGGGGTTAGCAAGGTACTTACGTCCAAGAAGGAACTTCTAAGCAAGGCTTATGCTCGTATCAGCAAGTGGGAGGCTTTGTGGGAGGCCACACTCACCAAGCGGAAAGAGCGTGAAGACAAATTGAAAATGCAGATTGCCACGCTGGAAGCACAGGTTAAAGCCCAGGAAGCACGGATTGTTGAAGTAACATCCCTTAGGAGTACTGTTAACCTCAGAGTCAGTGACGGTGACGAGAAGTCGAGAGGTTGCGAGGAGAAGGCCGGTTCCAAGAGGTACAGATCTGGCGAGAGTTCGAGCAAAGGAGCTCCCCGGGACGACGCCGCGAAGTTGAGATCCACTACCGAGCGGCATGCTTTACTGATGCAGGAGTTGATCTCCCGACTAGGACACTCAGAGACAATGAGGATATTGGAGGACGTTCGAGCGCGCCACTTGGCCTGATGTATCTTTTCCTTACCTTTGTTATTTGTACTCATATTTGGGCCATCGCCAGACTTGTTGGCCGAGGTCTCTTCAGTTGTATTCAGTACTCAGCCTCTTGGCATTTGTTATATATGAGGATTTTCTGGTTTATTGCTTGCTGAATAGGGACTCCATTGCCGTAATGGCTTTCTCTCTAGAACTAGAATCGGGGGAATATAACCTGTAGCATATTTACATAATCGCATTCGCATTCATATTGCATTACAGGTAATTATTGAATTGTATCTCATCTCCTTCACTTTACCAGGTCTTTCCAGGATTGAAAGTCAACGCCCGCACTGATACTCTACTCGTACCAACTGCAAAAGAGTTATGGATCAGATGCAGAGCGAGATGCAGGAAATGCGTGAGAAGCTGGCGCTGTTCATGCAGACGATGGAGACAATTGTGAAGGGACAGGAAAACTTGCAAACATTGGTGCAGCCATTGCTGGTGAGAAATGCTAGGCATGGAAACGAAGACCACAATTATGTGCGTGTTGACACCTTTCATGGGGATGGTACTCCTACACCGGTAGCTCCACCTGTGGCGAATATACCTGTTGTGAATGTGAACAATGGTGTTGGCGCCGGGAACGGTAATACAGGAATCGGTAATGAGACTGTCATTAACAACATTGGATTCGGAGATGCCAATCTGGGCGGTGACAATATTGGAGGTAATGGCTTCGGTAACAACGGATTTGGCTATAACGACCAGGGGTTTGATTATGCTAACAAGGATGGGAAGTTCGGCTTCAACGCTCAGGGCTTCGGACATGATGGATTTGGTAATGCTAATCAAGGCTATGGTGGACTCGATAACGGAAATGGTGCTGGAATGATGTCTTTTGGACCTGCCGGGATCGCTCAAGGGTATGGTAACAGGGGACGGGGCCCTGTGATGAATCAGACTAGATTTGGTCGTAACAATGGGTATGATGGATACGGAAATGGGAACGGTAATTGGATAGAAGACCAGCAAGAAGATGCTTTCTCTGGTGGAGGTTTTGAAGGTCCTGTAGACAACACTCAGCGAATCAAGATGCTCGAGGAGCAGATGAAAGGTGTTGTGAATCAAAGTGTTGTTGGTTTAGATATGACCACAATGGGTTTGGTGCCTGGCCTGAGGGTACCGCTGAAGTTTAAAGCTCCCACATTTGACAAATATAAGGGAGATACCTGTCCGAAGGTGCATGTGCGGTCATACTATAGAAGGATGTCGGCTTATTCGAACGATGAAAGAATGCTGATGCAATTCTTTCGAGACAGCTTGTCTGGTCCTTCCCTTGAATGGTACATGGGATTGGAGCCTACTCAGATAAAGACTTGGAAGCAGCTGGCTGAAGCGTTTGTGGCTCATTATAAGTACAATAGTGACCTGGCACCGAACAGGGTCCAGTTACAGGGGTTGTCGCAGAAGAAAGATGAGAGCTTCAAAGAGTATGCGCAAAGGTGGCGTGACATGGCTGCAAGGGTTCATCCTCCTTTGGTTGAGAAGGAGATGAATGATATGTTCATAGGAACGTTCACCGGTATGTTTTATGATAAGCTATTTCCCACTTCTTTGGGCAGTTTCTCGGATCTAATCTTGATGGGAGAGAAGGTTGAAAGTAATATTAAAATGGGGAGATTCCAAGCTGAGGAATCTACTTTAGCTGGCAGTAACAGAAGAGCTTTCGGTGGTCGCCGTCAAGGTGACACAAGTGCAGTATTCGGGGGCCGAGGCCGGGGCGGAGGGCGGAATCAGTACAATCATCCGCAACAGGTGGCAAGCGTCACAATTCCATTTCATCAATAACCAATACCACTACAGCAGATACCACCACAACAGCAGCAGCAACAACAACAGCAGCAGAGGCCAAACCAGGGACAGAGGAGGTTTCCTAACACGAGGCCGAAAAGAGTATTTGATGTACCTCCTTATACGTATGCAGAGTTACTCCAAACATTACTGGGTTTGAATTTGGTGGAAAAGAGGACTATGGCGCCAATGACGGGCACTCCTCCGTTTGGTTTTGATACGAATAAGCACTGTGAGTTCCACTCCGGGGCTCCTGGCCATGACATAGAGACTTGCCACGCGTTCAAGCACGTGGTGCAAGATCTGTTGGATAGCAAGGCCATAAATTTTGGACAAGCAGGTCCGAACATAGTACAACAGCCCATGCCCAACCATGGGGCAAATGCTATTTTGACTGAGGAGGGTTTGAACTTGATCATGAATGTTGATGAACTAAAAACGCCGTTGTGTGAAATAAAGAGCAGGTTATTGAAGGGAGGCGTGTATTCGGGCTGCGATGAATTTTGTCTAGAATGTTGGACCCAGGCTGGGGGCTGTGCTGAATTGAGGAAGGGTATTCATACCTTGATAGATGAAGGCACGTTGCAATTCGACAGAACGGCAGTTGAGAAACCTGCAGAAGTATTAGCTGATGAGCAAAGGGATGTAGCTACGGTGACAATCCCCCGAAAAACGATAACTATAACGGCGCCAGCCAGATGACCACCGATCACCATCACCAAGGCAGGGCCAACACCTTATGAGAGCACTAAGGTGGCACCTTGGACTTATGGGCTGGAAGCGTATTGTGATGGGGTGAAAATCGATATCATGTAAACAGCCAGCAGGGGTTGTGGACAACGTCGTCGGGACCGGAGGGATGACAAGGAGCGGGAGAATTTTTATATCGCCTGAGGTAGAGGCTGAACGATTGGCAAAAGGTAAAGGAAAAATGAATGAGGATGTCCCTGTGCAGAGGAATGAAAAAGAAACGTCACTGAAAGATGTAGAAGAGTTTATGCGCCTTATCCGTAAGAGTGACTATAAGATTGTTGAGCACCTCCAACAAACGCCGTCGAAGATATCCATATTGTCGCTGTTATTGTGTTCCGAAGCCCATAGGAATGCATTATTGAAAATTCTGGACACGTCGTTTGTACCCCAAGATGTTTCTGTGAATCAGTTGGAGGGGGTGATGGCGCACGTGAATGCAGGCCATAGTTTGGGGTTTACGGATTTTGACTTGACCCCGAGGGGAAGAGAGCATAACATGGCGTTGCACGTCTCAGTTGAATGCAGGGGCACAGTCATGTCCCACGTGCTGGTAGATACTGGGTCTTCCTTGAACGTGCTGCCAAAGAAAGCAATGATGAAATTGGACATCAGGGGGATCATTTGTACGCCTAGTGACTTGGTGGTCAGGGCATTTGATGGTACACGAAGGTCAGTCTTTGGATCTATAGCATTACCTCTGCAGGTGGGGCCGGAGATTTTCGAAATTGAATTTTACATTATGGACATCTAGCCAGCATACAGCTGTCTTCTCGGACGACCATGGATCCATGGTGCTGGGGCAGTCACATCTACCTTTCACCAAAAGCTAAAGTACATGGTGGGGGACAGTGTGGTTACAGTTTGTGGGGAGGAGGATATATTGGTCAGCCATCTGTCGTCATTCAAGTACGTAGAAGTCGACGGCGAGATTCATGAAACACCCTGTCAAGCCTTTGAAGGGTTGTCCATCAAAGACAAAGTTCCAGGGCCGAGTAAAGCATCAGAGGTGGCGGTATCATCATACGAGGAGGCTCAGGCTCTAGTGAAGACCGGTGAGACCAAGGGATGGGGCAAGGTTCTGGATATTCCCGTGAAGATGGACAGATTTGGGCTGGGATATCAACCGTCATCATCAACGCCTGCTGCAGGGGCACCCCGTTTCAAAGGACCAATCACAATCACGGCTAGTGGAGTGTATCCCGAGACCATCAATGTTGTTTCAGATTCCAAAGAAGGAGACAGTGACTGCGACATGGACGCCTGGATTCAGCCGAGCGTGCCAGGACAAGGGCTTTGCAACTGGTCTATTCAGGAGATTGTTCCTGTGACCACCAAACAGTAATACTTTGTTTTCTTAATTGTTGAACGATCTGGTGTCCTACCCGGGGCATCGTGATTTTGCTTAGGGTCGTCTTGTTATGTACATTGCATTGTTTAATCGTTAAATAAAAAGGCGTTTTTCATGTACAAATATTGTGATCTCTGTTTTTCCTATTTTTATGTTTTACAATAAAATGGCAACGTGGTTATTCGCTTTATACACATTTTGAAGCATTTAACCATTCCTTTTGCAGGATAACATTTTCAGATGACATCATTGAACCGCCTATGACTCACTTCGACTTTGAGCACCCGGTATTTCAGACCGAAGAAGAGATTGTTGAAGATGGCGACGTCCCAGAAGAGTTGTCCTGGTTGGTAAAACAAGAAGAACGAATCATTCTGCCTCATGAGGAGGTCATTGAAATCGTCAATCTGGGGTCGGAAGGGGTTGAAAGGAACATCCGTATAGGGGCCGCGCTGCAGAGCGACATCAAGCGAAGACTGGTTGAAATGCTCAGAGAGTATAGTGATGTATTCGCTTGGTCGTACGAAGACATGCCTGGATTGGATACAGATATGGTTGTGCACCGTTTGCCGCTAAAAGAAGAATGCCCGCCGGTTAAGCAGAAGCTTCAAAGAACTAGACCGGACATGGCTGTGAAGATTAAGGAGGAGGTTCAAAAGCAGTGGGATGTTGGTTTCCTAGCTGTTACGAAATATCCCTCATGGGTCGCTAATATTGTGCCAGTGCCAAAAAAGGACGGTAAAGTGAGAATGTGCATAGATTACCGTGATTTAAACAGAGCGAGCCCGAAAGATGACTTTCCACTTCCTCACATCGATGTGCTGGTTGACAATACCGCTCAATTCTCCGTATTCTCCTTCATGGATGGCTTCTCGGGCTACAATCAGATTAAAATGGCGCCAGAAGACATGGAGAAGACTACCTTCATTACGCCTTGGGGAACATTTTGCTACAAAGTGATGCCCTTCGGATTAAAGAATGTTGGGGCAACGTATCAGTGCGCAATGACGACTCTCTTTCATGACATGATGCATAAAGAGATCGAGGTTTATGTCGATGATATGATTTCCAAGTCCTAGACGGAGGAAGAGCATTTGGTGAATCTGCTGAAATTATTCAAAAGGCTTAGGAAGTTCAGGTTGAGACTGAACCCTAACAAATGCACCTTCGGGGTGAGATCGGGTAAACTGCTGGGGTTTATCGTGAGTGAAAAAGGAATAGAGGTTGATCCTGCAAAAATAAAAGCCATACAGGAAATGCCGACGCCTAGAACAGAAAAAGAGGTGTGCGGGTTTTTAGGGAGGTTGAACTACATCGCTCGGTTCATATCTCACCTAACAGCAATGTGCGAGCCATTATTCAAGCTGTTGAAAAAAGACCAGGCTGTAACATGGAATGAAAATTGTCAAAAGGCGTTCGATAAAATAAAACAGTATTTGCAAGAGCCTCCTATTTTGATACCCCCAGTGGCAGGGAGACCCTTGATTATGTATTTGACGGTTCTTGAGGGGAGTATGGGTTGTGTTCTCGGTCAACATGACGAGACAGGGCGAAAAGAGCATGCGATATACTACCTGAGTAAGAAGTTTACTGAATGTGAATCTCGATACTCAATGCTCGAAAAAACTTGTTGTGCGCTAGCCTGGGCCGCCAAGCGTTTGAGGCAGTACATGCTAAACCATACAACCATGCTCATCTCAAAGATGGATCCTATCAAATACGTATTTGAAAAGCAGGCACTATCTGGGAGAATTGCCCGTTGGCAGATGGTTTTGACCGAATACGACATCCAGTATGTTTCACAAAAGGCTATAAAGGGGAGCGTATTATCAGAGTATCTTGCTGAGCAGCCTATTGAGGATTACCAATCGATGAGGTTTGATTTTCCTGACGAGGATATCATGTACCTAAAGATGAAAGATTGTGAAGAACCTTTGCCGGACGAAGGACCAGAATTGGGTTCCAAATGGCAGTTGATCTTTGACGGAGCTGTAAACTCCTATGGTAGCGGAATAGGGGCAATCATCACTACTCCACATGGATCGCATATCCCATTTACTGCTCGATTGACCTTTTCGGTTACCAATAATGAAGCCGAATACGAAGCTTACATCATGGGGCTTGAAGAAGCCATTGATTTGCGAATCAAAAATCTGGATGTATACGGAGACTCAGCTCTGGTGGTGAATCAAATAAAAGGAGAATGGGAGACACGTCAGCCCAACTTGATACTGTACATGAATTACGCGAGGAGATTGTTGCCCTTCTTTGACAAGGTTGAATTGCATCATGTACCGCGAGCAGAAAATCAGATGGCTGACGCCCTGGCCACATTGTCTTCCATGTATAAAGTCAACTTCTGGAATGAGGCTCCCAGAATTGTTATCTCTCGGCTTGACAGACCCGCCTTCGTATTTGCAATTGACGAAGCGTCTGATGATAAACCCTGGTATTTTGACATCCATAATTTCCTGAAGAACAAAGAGTATCCGGCTGGGGCATCCAGTCACGATCAGAAGACTCTCAGGAGATTGGCTGGTAATTTCTATCTGAATCCGGACGGTGTCCTGTACAAGAGAAACCACGACTTGGTGTTGCTACGTTGTGTAGACGAGAAAGAGGCGAAGTTGCTTATGGAGGAAATACATGAGGGTACATTCGGTACACATGCTGGTGGGCATGCTATGACGAGGAAGCTGCTGCGAGCAGGTTATTACTGGCTAACTATGGAAACGGATTGTTTCAAGTTTGCGAAGAGGTGTCATAAGTGTCAGATCTATGCGGATAAGATCCATGTGCCTCCGAGTCCTCTGAACGTGATGTCGCCACCGTGGCCATTCTCGATGTGGGGAATCGATATGATTGGAAAGATTGAACCAACGGCATCTAACGGACACCGTTTCATTTTGGTAGCAATTGATTATTTTACCAAATGGGTGGAAGCGACATCCTATGCTAATGTGACCAAGCAGGTGGTAGCCAGGTTTATTAAACGAGATATCATTTGCAGATATGGAATCCCCGAGCGGATAATTACCGACAACGGTTCGAACTTAAATAACAAGATGATGAAGGAGCTGTGTCAGAGTTTCAAGATCGAACATCACAACTCTACTCCTTATCGACCCAAGATGAATGGCGCTGTTGAAGCGGCCAATAAGAACATAAAGAAGATCGTTCAGAAGATGGTGGTGACCTATAAGGACTGGCATGAGATGCTACCTTTTGCTCTGCACGGTTATCGTACGACGGTACGCACATCAACCGGGGCAACCCCGTTCTCGTTGGTATACGGAATGGAAGCAGTGTTACCACTGGAAGTTGAGATTCCTTCCCTGAGGGTATTACGAGATGTCCAACTTGACGAGTCAGAATGGGTGGAAGACAGGTTGAACCAGCTGAGTTTAATGGATGAGAAGAGGTTAGCTTCTCTAGCATATGGTCGGTTGTATCAGAGTCGAATGAAGAAAGCGTATGATAAGAAGATACATCCTCAGAGCTTTCAGACGGGCGACCTTGTGTTGAAAAGGATTCTCCCGCCACAGGCAGATCACAGGGGCAAGTGGACCCCCAACTACGAAGGGCCATACGTTGTCAGAAAAGTCTTTTCAGGAGGAGCTTTGTTGTTGTCCACCATGGACGGTGAAGACTTTACGTCGCCTGTGAATTCGGACGCAGTTAAAAAATACTTTGCTTGACATTGACCCGCTGGACAGAAAAAAGAGAGTCCAGGCAAAAATAGGGCATCCTGGCGAACCAAAAACAGAATAAAAGGTTCGGGCAAAAATTAGGGATAAAAACTGAAAAAATGTACACCCGCGAAGTTGAAAACCTACACTGGGCGGCTTCGGCAAAAAAGGGTATCCCGGTGAACTGAAAACCCGCAAAGGGCGGTTCACGCAAAAGTTAGGGATTTGAAAAGCAAATGGCTGCAGTCCAAATTTGATACTACGGTGCACATTGGCGCGGGAGAATATACCTGAGAGTTCGATTATCCGATACAATCTCTTCAGAAGTTTGAATACCGGGAAAGCTCCAGAGTCAGGCGAGTCATAGGAGGATCAGCTCATGATGCTCGTCTGCATCACGTTGTCGACATATGTGTAAATTTGAGTTGTCACTATATTTATGCTTCCTGTGTATACTTGTATAGTTGTTGTGCGTAACTTCCTCTTTTCCGGAGTTACATCCAGTGTACAAAACTCTGCTCATTCAGTGGCCCAATTAATAAAACATGTTATTCAGTATTTGATGCCTGTTCTTTACTGTTTTGTATGTGAAAAGCGCCAATGTTTAATAAAACTAGCAAGTGCATAACGTTGCTGGCCCTTGCCAATAATTGCTAAAACTTCGAATTGACTGAAAATGATGTCACTAACACTAACCTGAATAGATTTGGTTGTATAGACTTGTCTTGTCTCGTTTTTGGTGTTGCAGGGTTCTTGACCATACGAAGTGGACGATCAGAAGATTGCAGTCCTAACTAGAGGCTCGTAACGAAAAGACTTGATCGTTACGTGAAGTGAATCCCCATGCAGGTCGCGCTTCATTCCCTGAAGCTGAGATGACAATGTTCCTTATTGAAGAAGGATCAAATTCCCCAGCTAGTCGCAGCTTATCCGAAGGACATTCTCCAGCAGAGTCGTTTACCCTCAGCAGAGTTTGGTGATTCCAAGATTGTAGGCTGTATTTAGACAGTGTGGTGCCCCCAAAAGGATTCCCCGTCTCAGACAGTCTACTATCCCCAGCAGAGATTCCCTTCCCAGTGGGGTCATTTATTCTCCCCAGCGGAGTCAGTTTATTTTCCCCAAGAGAGTCGTTTCGTCCCTAGCGGAGTTCTCTCTCTGCAGCAAGTGTTTTCTTTCCTCCCAGTGGAAATCGAAGGTTAAAACTCTCCCCGACATATTTGGTTGTGTGTCCTGGCATTTATTTTGCCAGAATACTTTGTGATACCCGTTCACTCCCCAGCAGGGTGATATTTGTCCTCGACGGCCAAGATTGAGGAAGCAAGCTTGTTAGAGCTATTCCTAGCAGTTCGAGCTTGCATTTGCATCGGCATATAGTGTCATATTTGCATCTACCAAACAAAAAACGCGTAGCATTTCCATATTGTATGGAGCATTACGCCATTATCAAACATACGCATTTTGAAACATAGATCAAGATGGTTGACTCTTCGCTTTCAGGTGTGCTTTCTCAATAGGAGTATGGAGCTCAAAAAGCTCAGATAGTACCAGATAATCGAGGTCTCGCCGGGAGACGTGTGATGACATAGTTCAGTTTATTATTTTCCCACAGAGTTGCCAATTGAGGTGGTATTGTATCCGGCCAGCGGAATGTTTCTTCAGGTTGGGTGCTACGGCAGCGTTTCAGGTTTCCATAAAATCAAAGTTCAGAAGTAGCCACTTGTTATCAAGACGAGTGTTTGACAGTTATTTTCGGAATATCCCCAGTGGAGTTAGTTACTGCAAAGAATAGGCAAAGAAGCTATGTCCGAGAAAATTTTCCTGTGTGATGGGCAGAAGTGTAATTTTCCTGTGTGATGGGCAGAAGTGTATTTTCCTGTGTGACGGGCAGAAGTGTAATTTTCCTGTGTGATGGGCAGAAGTGTAATTTTCCTGTGTGATGGGCAGAAGTGTATTTTCCTGTGTGATGGGCAGAAGTGTAATTTTCCTGTGTGATGGGCAGAAGTGTAATTTTCCTGTGTGATGGGCAGAAGTGTAATTTTCCTGTGTGATGGGCAGAAGTGTATTTCCCTGTGTGATGGGCAGAAGTGTAATTTTCCTGTGTGATGGGCAGAAGTGTAATTTTCCTGTGTGATGGGCAGAAGTGTATTTTCCTGCGTGATGGGCAGAAGTGTATTTTCCTGCGTGATGGGCGGAAGTGTAATTTTCCTGTGTGATGGGCAGAAGTATAACTTTCTTGTGTGATGGGCAGAAGTATAATTTTCCTGTGTGATGGGCAGAAGTGTAATTTTCCTGTGTGATGGGCAGAAGTGTAATTTTCCTGTGTGATGGGCAGAAGTGTAATTTTCCTGTGTGATGGGCAGAAGTGTATTTTCCTGTGTGATAGGCAGAAGAAAATTTTCCTGTGATGTAAACAGAATAGTGTTCCCGTATTGGATGGGCGGATGAAGTGTTACTAAGTCGATGCATGTTTCCCGTGAGAGATCGGCAAATGAACTCCTCAGTATCTAGACGGATGAGTTCCCCGTGAGGAACATAGTATGTGTCCCATGACAAGACATAATTGCATTCTTATATTCGACAAAAGTACTTCTCCCAGTAAAGTCAATTCCGATATTGACAAGATAGTGTTGAAATCAGACTTGTAGATAGTGTTCCCCAAGGAGTGGTGCAGTTTATTTCGCAATTTATTTTTGCAGTTGGCAAATTTTCGGGTTTATTGGTATTCAACCGTCTCGTACCTTGATTGTCTGAAGGCTCCGGGCGTTTCACCCCGTCGGGTCCAAGCCGTTTGAATAGGGGCAGCTGTTGCACCCTAAAATTTGACCAACTTGTTTTACATGATTTGTGTCTTCATAGCTTTATCATTTGCATAGTAGATCATATACATAGTTCATTCATTTGCATAGCATAGCATGGGCCAGCCATCCAACAAGGGATCAAGTGCTATTTTCCTCTCAAGGAGTGTATCCAAGAGGTTTTTATTCAAGTTCAAGCCTATTCAAGTCACCAAGAAAGAAGATAAAGCTTTGAGAAGTTAATAGATCAAGCAGTGGATTTATATCCTATCTGGGGAGTATTTGAAGATAATCAAAGAGGTTGTGAGCTATGAACTGAGGCATGGAATGTGTGTAGACATCAGGAAAGACCTAGAGGGTCATTTTAAGAGTAAGACAAGTTATTGGTGTGGTTACAAGAGCTACAGTTGAAGACAGTCAACTAGGGTTTCACCTGGGTCAACCCTAGGTCAACCCTAAGTCTAATGCTTGATTGAAGGGCATCAAGGCCTATTGGAAGGATGGGGGATTAATCATTTGATATATGGATATGGATGTGGTGTTGTGCCAAGGAGAAATCAAAAGAAATCAAGAAGAAGAGAAGTTTCTAAATTAGGGTTTCTGTGTAAAATCCACTAATTTAGGTCAAACTTCCAAGCAAAATAATTCAAAATACAAGTTTCAAATGGATCCTTGGCCAACATGAAACTTGTAGATCATCTCAAGACCTTTAATTTGAGTGGTGGAAGGCATCAAGGAGATTTATAGAACTCAAGTTATGGTTCTTGCAAGTTACAGGTCATCTAAGGACACTGAAATTTATCTGTGAAAGTTACTTGAATTCCAAGCAACTTTTGCCCCACAAGGAGTTGTGAAATGGATTTTTGGTAAACATGAAAGTTGTTCCTCATGATCTTAGCTTTCTAGAAAGGTATGGTATGCCTCATTCTGATTTGTGGAACTCTACTTATGACCTTGACAAGCCAGGGGTATTTTGGGAAAGTAAGATTATAGGTCATTTCAAGCATATGCCTAAAACTCCTACTTGCAAACTTCAAATGAAAAAATGTTCAACATCAAACTTGCTCAAAATGATGTTTTGAGTCTACGTAAGAGGTCATGATAGCTTGGAAATGCATGGAACTCAAAATGATAAAATTGACCAAATATGGAAGGTAAAAGTTCATTTTCAAGTGACCAAATTTGGGATTTTTTGATCCAAGGCTAAAATGCATCATGTGATATACCAAATTGAAGGGAAAATACATTTTGAGATTATTGACATCATTAGATTTTGAATTTGAGGTCAAGAAATTGGACTTATCATTGGTTACTTATATAAGAAGTCACGCTTGCCAAACCAAGCTAGGAGTGGATTACAATGCAAGGAACCATCCAAGCACATTCTAATTCTCATTTGGAGAGAAATTCAAGCCTTGTTCATGTGCTGTAACAGTCCAAACTCCAACTGGTTTTTTTTGAACTCATTAAAGGATTTACCATGACATGAGATATCCAATTTCTCATAGGATCATTCCAGCACTCTCTAGAAGTTTCTAACATCACCTATAAAGTCATTTGAGTTGATCAAGATCAGGGTTGGGTGTCATTTGGTGCAGAGAAGAAAGATTGAACTTCATCTTCTTCCATTGCAATTCATAATCGAGTTCTCTATTTTCTTTGCAATCAATCCAAGTTCTTGATTTCATTCAATTCAATAATCATTACTGAGTGTGTACAAGTCATAATCAGAGTGAATCCATGGTTGAATCGAGTTCTTGAAGTTGAACTTTCACACCTGCAACTTGAAATCTGATTCAGAAAAGTAAGCACTTCCAAGGAGATTGGTTGCATACAGAAGCAAGAATACATCATCTTGAAGGAATCTGGAGATTTGCAAGCCCTGATTTGAAGGTTTCTACCATCTGTTTTCATCATTTCATCAGGTTGGTAACTTTCAAACCATGGCTCGATTTAGTTAGAATTGGCATGAATCTTTAGGTTAGAAGCATAGTATGTGATTAGGTGAATCTTTCTGGAGAATTTGAAGCCATTTGGTGATGATTGATATAGTGACCTAATTTCTGTTTCAACCAAGAACATGATGAATATGGAGTTATAGACTTAGTTTTGTAGTTAAGATTGATCAGTGTTGAATAAGGAAGAGATTGGGATACTTAATTTGATGATTAGTGATTATTGATTTTTTGAGCAATTTTGAATCCAAGATCGTGTTTGCTGTTAGAGGCTATATAAATTGATGCTGATGACCTAGTTGAAATCAGGATGGAAATTGGATCATGATAGGGTTTTATTGTGTTAATTTTGGTTGAGTTTTGGTGGATTACGATTTGCTGAGATTAGAGCATTCATGGATGTTCAACAATGGAGTTTTGGCTCCAATCTGATTCAAATGAGGAAGATAATGTCTCAGCCCTTGGATTAGTGCTGACTTTTGACCAAAGCATGGATCGTGTGGATGAGATTGAATCTCAGTTTGTGAAGGATTTTACTGAAATACCAATGCACAGTCGTTTCATTTAAGTGAAGCATTGGGCTTAAGTTGTTTTCGCTGTTCCCACCCCCCCAGTAGACAAGCCCACTAGATTGCTCTTGATTCATTTGCTTCCTGCACCGTTTTATTTTCTTTTTTTCTTTGATTTTCTTTTTCTTTTTCTGACATATATTTGGGCCTAAGGCGCTTTGATACACGCACCCCCCAGTTGGGCCCAGCAAATTCACATGTTATAATTTCTTGCTATCTGCACCAAAGTGTTTTCTTTTTTTAATTCATTTAATTCATTTTTCTTTACAACTTTGAAAAATCGTATAAAATTGAAAAAGAAATATTTTGACCTGAGAATTTTTGCAACATGTTAATAATGGCACCAAAAAAATTGTAAATAAATAAAAATATTAGTTTAGGTATTTTCTTTATTTTTTGTGAATATTTTACATTTAGTTGTTTTGTATTGCATTTAGTTGGTACATAATTTTGTAGATTTTTGTTTAGCTAGCTCCCTTTACATTTTAGTGCTATTCTTTTTAGAGTAATTAGATATAAACTTGAGCTCCTCCCTGGATTTATTCCATGATTTTATAATTAGGTTTTGATTAGTTTTGATTAGATGATATTAGGATGGTTAGATTAGGGTTTATACACAACATAGGTGCACTTGAACATTTTATTTTGGGTTTTTTAGATTGAATTAGAGTATGGGACCTATGGGGTATATAGGGTAGACATAGTATTTCCCTTAGAATTAATATTAGACTTGTAAATATTATATTACTATTTTTAGTATATTTTACAATTGTGTGATTGTTTGGTTTGCCCATTTTTGGGGTTTATTTTGTTGTGTGGGCTTTTTGGGCTTTTGCTTGGGGTGTGGGCTTAGTTAGAGCTTGTGGAGCTTGGCAAGGATTATAAATGAAGATTGAAGATCAAAATCAAAGCTTGAGGAAGATTGCTTGGCTTGCTTGGAGTTGTTTGAAGACCATAGGACATAGGGTATAGATAGAGCCTTAGAATAGAAAATGTTCTTCATAAACATGGATAGCTTTCTTGTGCTTCCATTCCTCTCTATGACATAAAGTACCTCTATGGTATTCACCTCTCTCCTTAGGAGGTATCAGTGGCCATACCTTAGAGGTAGAACTTTGAGGGAAACAGTCTCTTATAATGTCAACTATTCATAGGCTTCCTTTGGTCGTCAATGAACTGTTTGACATTCAATTTCTTCTAATAACATTAATTCTCTGTTGGAGAGTTTGCTTTGAAGAATCCCTTGAAGATTGAGGATGAAGTACATTGCCTTGAAGACTGTTAGAAGAAGGAGTTGGTGCTGTCAGAGTTGTGCAACTGTTTGAAGTAGGACTTACTGCTGCTTAGCTGTTTGATGTTGTCTACTGTTTAGAGTTTCTGCTTGTTGTAGCTTGCTGTTTTTCTTGAAGATTGGATGCTTATTTGAAGCTTGTAGATGGATGAAGACCTTGCTTGAAGGTGTTGGTGACTTGTTGTTGTTTCTATCAGATTTTGCTGTTTAGAGTTGTTGGTGTTGTTTAGAGCTATTGAAATATTGTTTGATTTTCTTGATTGTATTGTTTGTTAATGTTCCCATAGGGTTGAGGTGAAGTTGTTTCACTTTGCCCATTGTTTTCTAGGTTCGAGGTTGAGCGGGACTCCCTTGCCTCGCTTGTACTGCTGCATTCATGCATTTTACTGCTTTATTGTATATATGTTGTTGCTTTTCCATTTATTCCCTTAGGATCTCTGTTTCTCTCTGCGCAGGAGAGAAATATGACAGACATTAGGCTCTCATCCATGCATGCCAACATTAGGGTAGATTTTGATTCCCATTTTAACCATAGGTTTTAGAGTTGTTGTTTCTCTTCTATCTCAAAACCATCAGAAAAATACAATAAAAGGATAAACATCAATAAAAAAACAGTTCTTGCATAAAAGACTGTAAACTAATCAGAGAGTCATTTTTGTCCGCTTGGACCCGTAATCAGGAGAAAACCTTTTTCAGAAGAATAAAAAACAATCAAGACAGACTTGTGTCGTACGTGGCCCGAACTACGTTTGCTCTGATCTTTCATGCTGTATGAAAGTACGTAGGCATAGGATGTGATATCCTAGCGAGCAACCTTCCCCTCCTTTCCAGTAGGTAGGCGAACTACGTTAACTCTGATTTCTCGTTCCAGACGGGAATACGTAGGCATAAAGTGCGATACTTTGCCGAGTCATTTTATTTTCTTTTAACCCCAGACCTGTAGAGTAGATAGAATAACAATCCGTACTAGAAAACAAGTGTGGATCCCGTCGAGTACGACGGACGTGAGGGGTAATAATACCTTCCCCTTGCGTAACCGACTCCCGAATCCAGGATTTGGTTGCGATGACCATTCATTTCCCATTTTTGCGGTAGGTTTACTTCGAGCATTTCCTTTCCCTCTGTTGGGATAAATAACGCATGGTGGCGACTCTTCTGTTCAGCCGGCGCCGATTTTCGCAGTAGCGACAATACCAAAGCAGTATCTCGAACAAAACTTGAGATTCTTCGGATGGTCGAAGCAGTACCTTATCCATTAAGGCTCTTCGATGATACCAAAGCAGTATCTCGAACAAAACTTGAGATTCTTCGGGTGGTCGAAGCAGTACCTTATCCATTAAGGCTCTTCGATTATACCAAAGCAGTATCTCGAACAAAACTTGAGGTTCTTCGGGTGGTCGAAGCAGTACCTTATCCATTAAGGCTCTTCGATGATACCAAAGCAGTATCTCGAACAAAACTTGAGATTCTTCGGGTGGTCGAAGCAGTACCTTATCCATTAAGGCTCTTCGATGATACCAAAGCAGTATCTCGAACAAAACTTGAGATTCTTCGGGTGGTCGAAGCAGTACCTTATCCATTAAGGCTCTTCGATGATACCAAAGCAGTATCTCGAACAAAACTTGAGATTCTTCGGGTGGTCGAAGCAGTACCTTATCCATTAAGGCTCTTTGATGATACCAAAGCAGTATCTCGAGTGATAATTTTGCTGAGGAATAGTTGAGCTAAAATTCCTATTAGAGGAACAGCGTTGTCCAAACTCTGCAGGGGAGAAATCTTCAATAAACTCTCTAAGATAACCTCTGCTTGGGGAGCCACCAGAGCAATAGTTGTTGGGGATTATCATCATCAACTACATGGTTGAAGAATGACTTGCTGAGGAGTAGAATTCCCTGAACTCGTGGGGTATTAACTCTTTTCAGAGTCATACTGCCAACTTCACTGGAGGACTGACCAAGATGCTTGCGAACTGATCCTGGATCCTGCTACGTTGTTATGCCACGTAATACTAATGGGGATAACAATATTATGTGTTATGATGCACAAACATGCAACTAAAAATGCAACTGCTAGGGAATGCCAGATGCGTATGCAAGTGATGTGCAAATGCTTGATATGATTATGATATGATGTTGTATGCTTATGACAATGCACATGATCAGGTATGCTGGGGATAAAATCTTGTCGGGGATATCACCAGGGACTGGATTTGGTAGTTGCTAAATGGATTTGGACTTTGGTTTTATGAGGATGCCATCGAGGGTGGACTTTTAGTGGTTGCCAATGAAGACTGGACTTTTTAGGGTGAATTGAAGGTGCAAATTGGAGTGGCTTTTTGTGGTTGCCAATAAAAGATTGGACTTTATGTGGGGTGTGCCAAGCGAGATTGGACTTTTGTTGATAAAAGGATTTGACTTCCCGACACACAGTTTCTGGCAGTGCTACAATCAGAAGACAGATGTGGATACTCTTGGTATCCCAAGTTGGATCCTTTGCAGAAGTGGTATACTTGTTCTTGTAAGAACATTGCTTCTAGCTGATATGTCATGATGACTTACAAACATTGAGCGTAGCGACTTATCTAAAGCATGTTGACTGCGCGAGCGTAGCGACTTAACCAATGCGTGTTAATCGTGTGAGCGTAGCGATTTAACCAATGCATATGGATTGTGTGAGCGTAGCGACTTAACCAATGCATATTAGTCGTGCTTTTGCTCTGTCCCAAGGCCTTTGACGCTTGTTGACCTCAACCATCAGCTAGTTTGCCCCAAGTTCAACCAGTTTGCCCCAGTCTGCTGGGTATTTGAAGGACTTCTTTTGGGATGAGAACTTTGGCGGTGATTATACTAGGATATGGCTTGAACCCATTTCCCCCAGTGTCTGAACCTTGCAGTGGTTCGCCCCGGTTTAAACCTCAGAAGGACTTGCCCCAGATTCGTAGGGTTAGGAGAAAGTCTTAATTCAGGTCAACACCAATGAGTGATCAAGTTCCTCTTTGATTGCACTTTGTTGGAATTTCCATTATGCCAATTACTAATTTGCAATTAAAATTGTTCATTCAAAAATGGTAACTTTAATGTGACATTCATGCAAGTTATGAAAATATCATTTATTGGGAATGATGTGAAAATGTGTGACGAGTGGACTGTTAATCCAAACGCAATGCTGATTTAATTGGTGTGAAAGATATAGCAAGAATGTGACACCAATGCAAACAATTAGCAAATCTTTAGGAGTCAGTTTACGCAACCTCGCAATAGTATGCTTTTAGAATAAACCCCGTCTCAATTAGGTCTTTTGAGGGTTGTATCGTGGTCTAGTTCACGGTTATAGAAACAAAGGATATTAGGCTCAAAGTATTATTTGTACCTACCTCTTCTTCGTAATGATCTCCATACCTACGTTCAGTTAATTTTGCACCTGCTTGACGGTGTAAACTTGATGGTTCAAAGTTTGCTTGAAATGGCAGCCACCTTATTTTGATGGATGTCAGTAACCCCTTGATTTGGGTGGCCACTGAATCTTATTTTGTTTTTGTTGAGGGTTTGAAGACCTCTTTTTTGGTTTTGTTTTTGATCCCTAACTTTTGCACAGACTGACTTTGCTTGTCAGATCCATCGGGATTGCCTTGATTTTTGCCTAAGTCTCCTTTTGAGGTGTTCGACTTAGCAGGCTTTTGATTTCTTTTGAAGGATTGTGACTGCCATGTCAAGGGTTATTGATGAACAACCGTCTTGTATTTGGGATTTTGCTTTGAGTTCGGGATTGAATTAGCTGAACAACTACCCTTGCCCCAGGTGTCGCTTGCGCGAAAATAAGGTGCCGGCATGACAGAAGAGTCGCCACCTTTCGTTATTTATCCCTCAGAGCGGGAAAGGAAACGATCGGAAAAACCTGACGAAAAAGGGTAAGACAAGGTCGTCGCAACCATTGTCTGGGTTCGGGAGTCGGTTACGCAAGGGGAAGGTATTAGCACCCCTCACATCCGTCGTACTCGACGGGATCCTCGCTTGTGTGTTTACTTGGACGGGTTGGTTATAATCTATCTACCTATCAAGGCTGGCTGAAAAAGAAAAGAAAAATGACTCGGCAAAGCGTCGCACTTTATGCCTACGTATTCTCATCAGAGAATGAGAAATCAGAGTCAACGTAGTTCGGCTAACTACGGGTTATGGGGGGAAGGTTGCTCGCTAGGATATCGCATCCTATGCCTACGTACTTTCATCTGGTATGAAAGATCAGAGCAAACGTAGTTCGGGAAACTACTAAAAAATGGCTCAACTAGGAGGGAGACTATCAAGTCCTACTGTTATCATGCCATGGATTCATCCTATGGTTGAGGTTTGAACAGGGAACTCCTAGATGTTGTCATGCATAGGTTTCAACCTAAAAGTCTATCATCAAATCCTCATCAGAAGAAATGAGAGTCCTAAGGGATCATGTCAATGATACACCAAAACAGACAAAAACATCAGCTTTAACAGTAAAATGCATGCAATGCAAGTGAGGGAGGAAATGTGTGTGGGGTTTCAGCCTCCACAAGCTCATCTCAACCTCAAGCCAGTCATGAAATAACAGCAATCATACTGAAAATAATCAACATGCTATCAAGCAATAACAGATAAGGGAAATGAAGTGAAATGCCATCAGGCAAACAAGACACACATGCTAGAAAGAAAGGATCTACTCTCTAATCCTAACCCTAACACAGAATCCTAATCAAATCTAAGCAAAGCTCTCAAGCAAAACCATAAACAAGAGAAAATCAATCCCAGTCTTCAAGCTTCAGAACAAGCTTACCAAAGAAAGGGAGCTAAGCAATCAGACTCATAGTGTCTTCCTCAGGAAAGCACTAAGAGGTGTATACTCAGGAGTCATACCCTATGTGGCTCAACCACTGTGATCAGTTTATATTCCTCCTCAGGAGAAATTAAACTCACAAGCAGGCTCCAACATCACTGGATACTTAGGAAATCCTGTCTGAACTAGTGGAACTAAATGAACAGACTCATAGGACCTTCCTCAGGAAAGTACTAGGAGGCTTCCACTTAGGAGTTGTATCCTATGTGGTTCAACAACTGTGATCAGTTTACATTCCTCCTCAGGAGAAATTAAACTCACAAGTTGGCTCCAACATCATTGGATACTTGAGAAATCCTAGACAAACTAAGGGAACTAAGTGAATAGACCCATAGGACCTTCCTCAGGAAAGTACTAGGAGGCTTCCACTTAGGAATTGTATCCCATGTGGCTCAACAACATGTGATCAGTTTACATTCCTCCTCAGGAGAAATTAAACTCACAAGTTGGCTCCAACATCATTGGATACTTAAGAAAGAGGTGAGAAGAAAGAATGAAAGTTATTCATAGTGCCTTCCTCAGGAAAGTACCATGAACTTCCTTCAAACTTCAGGATCTCAAACCTCACAGACAGGGAACAAGCCAAGCTCTGGGTCCCTGAATCTTGATCTTCAATCTTCTCTTCATGATGCTCTCCATCAAGGTCTTCAAGGCAACACAAACCCCTCAACAAATTCTTCAGAATGAACCCCAAAGATGAACAGATAATCACAGGGGAGACAAAATCAATAGGCAACTTCAGAAAATACCTAAAAATGCTAAACTGATGGGGAAAAATCTAACAATTATTCACAAGGTCCTCAACACCTACTCATAACATCTACAAAGGTCTCTACCTAAAAATCAAAACAAAACTCAATCACAGAAAGGGATTCATCACCTAAACACAATTCAAACCCTAATTAGGACACCCTAGATCTACCCTAATTAAACTAATCAAAACTTAATTCTAAAAATCTAGAAAAAATCCTATGGGGAACTATGATTCATCATCTAATTGCACAAAAAAGAATGGATTAAAGACCCTAAAGGAAGGTTCTAAAATAATTCCTACAAAATCAAATACCAAATTAAGACTATTAAAGAGCTATTTATTTGGAAAATCTATTAAAAATATTAAACCTAAAAATAAAATCCCATTTTTATTTTTATAATTTTCTACACATTTTGATCTAATCATAGAAAAAAGAAGAAGTCAAAAATCATTTTTTATCAATTTTTAATGAATTAAACAAAACAGGAAAAAAATAGAAGAAAATAAAAGAAATAAAAATAACATGAAATGGGAGAGGGGTGTAATCAGTAGGTGGGTTAAGTGTTAAACGCGCTGGGCCTTTCAGCTGGGGGTGCGCGTAGCACCTGGGGTTAAGCCCAATAACCCCTCAGAATTTAATTAAAAACAAAAGAAAAAAAAAAGGACTACGCGGTGCAATTAGCAATATTCTCAACGCGTTCTGGTTGGGCCTTGTTAAGTGGGGGTGCGGATAGAGAAACAACTTGAAGCCCAAGACACCACATAAGTTAAACTATGCGTTTTGCTGAATTAAATTTCCCTCCATTTCGTGAATCAATCTGGGCCGTGGGATGCAATTTTCAGTCAATTAAAACGCATGGATCCGACGGACAGTACATCATCTTCAAGCTTGGACACAAGCTAGGGTTTCAAACTTCCATTGATGCACCATACGTGAATACCTCTCTCCCAACGGTTCTCTCTCATTACTCAATGAAATCCCAAGGTGTAAACATCAATATTGCTCCATTTTTCAAGCTCTACACAGCTGGACCGATAGTTTTTATTAAAACACTCCCTACTGAATAACCCGATAGCACCAACTTGAGTAAACACTCCATTTTCGACCTCCTTGTTTCTTGCGTTTCTTGACACTAACCTACTCTACTCATGGCCCTCATTACTCTGATATAATTATCTAATCTTAACACTCAACATACAAGCAGTTCTTGGTGATTCAAGATTCAAGTCAAAAATTCAAACTCCATGAAATGATCTCTAACTTTCAGGAATTGGTCCTCTAGTCGTTTCTAACAGTTCTATGCTAACAACTCAATCTATCAATGCATAATTAAGGGTGTAAAGAAGAAAATGGCAGACCTGGTTTCTTGATGAACAGATGAGGAATTTGCTCAAACCAAGCCTCAATCTCTTGTGGAATCACTCAGGGAATCACCTCCTTGCTTCTGTTTGCAAGAGTAGAGGTTGAATCTTCCTTAATTCCACGATTTGATTCTTGATGCAAGCTTGAACATCCAAGTGCTATCCTTCAATTCTGACTCATTCTTCTCCAACCAATGCCCTGCACCAGCTATAATCCTTATATAGAGAGGTTTAGACTCTTCTAGAAGGTTCTGGAATGATCCTATGGGATGTTCAATTTATCATGTCATGACATTTTGATTCCAACTCATCTCATATGCCAATCCTTGTTTCCCTTGGTACAGCCCTTCAATTTCACTTGAACTTCTCCTTAAATGAGTTTTTAGGAAGTGTTTAGATGCATTGCAAGCTTGTATGTTCACTTTCCTTGAGTTTCACCTTGGTGCCTTATTATGCAAGCAACTAAATTCCAAAGCAACTCCATTTTTTAGACCTCAAATGAAAATTCTAGCTAAACCAATGTTCTCAAAATGGTTTTTCCAATCAAAATGATATATTGGATGACCTATTTTGGATTTGTGGATCTCCCAAATCACTTTTCAATTTCAACTTTTCAAAGTTATAAGCCTTTTTTAGTTCATTTTTGACCAATCATGTAATCTTGTGCCATGAGCTTTTCCAACAATTTGTGACCTTCTTTCTAGACTTAAAATCACATTTTGAGCAACTTTCATGTTTTGAGTTTTTCCATTTGAGGCTTGGAAATAGGAGTTTTAGGCATTGGCTAAAATGACCTATAACTGACAAATGACCAAAATACCCCTGTCTTGTTCAAACCATAAGTTGAGTTCCACAAATCCAATCAAGGACTTCTACCACTCAAATTAAAGCTAAGAGGATCCTCTTCAACATTCATGTTGACCAAGAAATCATAGGAATCATCCTACTAGGGCAAAAGTTGTCTGCAAGTTGGGTGACTTTCAAGGACCCAGATTCACACACCTCTGCTGACCTGTAATTTGTCAAAACCATAACTTGAGCTCTGTAACTCCTATCAAGGACTTCCACCACTCAAATTAAAGCTAAGACCAAGCTCTACAACATTCATGTTGTGGGGAAGATGAGATATCAATCACATCTAGAGCTAAAACTGCCTGGAAGATAGGGATCAAATTAGGGTTTTTTCACTGACAATCCTCAGAAACCCTGACTTGAAACTTCTCAAACTACTCAATCATGATGAGTTGGTCTAGGAATCATCTTTAAAACATCTCTATGCATCATTCCATGATCTCATGGCCCTTGGATTAGTCTCAACCTTTTCCAAATCCTTAGTTAACCTAGGGTTGACCCAGTCAAAACCCTAATTCTACCATTCATGGTTGAATCTTCAGAATTCTTGCATAATGACCTCTCAGGGCTTCATGATGGCTATCAAGACATCTCATAGGCTTTCTCAAAACATCAAGTTCATTCTCAAAGTCTCAGAATCATCTGAGGGGCACCCACAACTCTCAAGCTGTGAAGCATACAACCCTGGTTTCAAACCACTTCTCTGAGGATCTCTTGAACTCTCTGATGAAGATATCAACTTTCAAACACTTAATGAATGAATAATTGTTGGTCAAATTTTGGGGTGCAACAGCTGCCCCTATTCAAACGGCTTGAACCTGACTGGGTGAGAAGCGAACGGCTTTCAACCAATCAAGGTACGAGACGGTTGAATATCGGTAAACCCGAAAATTTGCCAACTGCACGAGCACACGGTATTCTGCGGGGAACAAATCTTCGAACACTGCAACACTAGCTGCTCGACAACTAGCTGGAGAGATACTGATCTGACATCGCCGCCGGAAACAAACATCATTCTGAGAGACACTCGACATCGCCGTCGTACCAACATCATCTCTGCTGGGGATTAAGGAGTCTGACATTGCCGTCAAACAAACATCCAATCTCGCTGCCGGAAACAAACATAATCTTACCTCGCCGTCGGATAATCAAAATACCCCGCACTGCCGCTGGAGAAAATACAACACTGAACAACTCTGACCTGGGGTTCACCCCTGGTAAATGGAACAAAAGGTACACTTGCGTATTTGAAACTACTCTGCTGGGAATGAGAGACTTAACCGAGCGCACTCTGATCTGGGGTTCACCCTCAGAACCATAACGAACATCCAAATACTGCTGCACACTGCCTGCCGTAGAACTTCAATACTACAGATATATGAAACCCTGGCCCCTGGCCACTTCCAGCTTCAGCTAGAAAGAACATCCTTGGCCTTCAAGGATATAAACTTTGC
Organism: Lathyrus sativus; assembly: GCA_963859935.3. Classification (NCBI taxonomy): domain Eukaryota; kingdom Viridiplantae; phylum Streptophyta; class Magnoliopsida; order Fabales; family Fabaceae; genus Lathyrus; species Lathyrus sativus. Next base: position 128,079,065 of record OZ012741.1, on the reverse strand, counting down.
CTGTCGGCAACTCTGCAGGAGGTATCTTCGACTTCAGTCTAAAGAAATGGTCCTTGGCCTTCAAGGATACATGGATCTGCCTTCAGGCAACTCCACCTCTGCTATAGAGTATCCGTGACTTCAGTCAGGGATATACTTCGGTCTTCAGTCCGAAAAATGAATCCTAGGTCATTCATGACCTTGGGGGATAACCTTGCCCTTAGGCACCTTCGCTTCAGCTTAGGAAATCTGTGACTTCAGTCATAGAAATGGTACCCTGAGTCATTCATGACTCTACGGGGATTCAACCACTTTGCCTTCAGGCAAAACTCCGCTTCAGCTGGAGAAACACCTTCGACTTCAGTCAGAAGAAATATCATTCACTTGATCGTAATCAATCATCTGCTCAGGACGACTGACTTGGTCTTCAGACTCACACGAATCACTCTGTTGTATCTACAACCCTGGAACCTTGTCTTCAGCTACCTGTTGATTCTTCAACACGGAAATCTGGACTTACCGGAACCTTCTGATATCGCCTTCCAGGCGCTTATGAAATCCATCTTCAGATTAGACATCATTGCTGGAGAAACATCTTCGACTTCAATCAGAAGACGTATCATTCTCTTGATCGCGCTCAATCATCACCTCAGGATAACTGACTTGGTCTTCAGACTCACACGAATTATTCTGTTGTATCTACAACTCCGTAACCTTGTCTTCATCCACCCGTTGAATCTTCAACACGGAAATCTGGACCTGTAGGAACCTTCTGATATCGCCTTCGGGCGCTTACGAAATCCATCTTCAGATTAGACATCGTGGTTGGAGCAGACATATCACGCTGCTCTGGTCTTCAAGAATCAATCTTGAACAAACAGATCCTTCGGGCATCTTCAAGAATCGTCCTGAACTGATAACCTTTCTGGAGCAAACATTCTGTTGGGTATTCCAGGAATCTTCCTGGGCAACTCTTGCTGGAGGCGCTATTGGGGAACTCAAGTATCATACTAGACGAACCACTCGGGAAGCTGTACTGGGGTCTTAAGAATCGTCTTAAGCAAACGGCCCTGCTGAGGGACTTGAGAATCATCTGAAGACTTTGCTGGGGATCTCAAAAATCATCTTGAGCGAGCGACTGCGGGGATCACACCGGGGTCTTTAAAATCATCTAAGAAAACAACCTTGCTGGGAAGAACATCAAGAATCGTCCTGAGCAACCGGTCTTTCGGTAGAACACCTGTAAACAAGGATGATGATGACCTAGATCATGCTTATGATGCGTATGCTTCTGCGCTATGCCCCACACGGTGGGAATGACATGTATTTATGCTAAATGCCATGCAATCATGCACAATGCTATTGCAACGTTTAAATGCTATGCAGTCATGCACAATGATGCGATCCCGTCAGCAAAATAAATGCCGAAGGGGGAAATCCTCCTGTCAAGGAGAAAGAGCCACTCAGGTAGAGGAGTCATCCTGCTGAGGAGAACGCGAACACGCCAATATCAATCAGGCTCTGTCTGAGGAATTAATCTTCCGTGAACTGCTGCAGGGGAACAACTTCAGCTGACTACTGCAGGGGACGAAGCTCTACGAGAACTTGGATTTGCTGATATCAATCACGAGAATGAATTGTGCGGCCGTCTCGGCTACCCTTCTGGGGATGACCGCTCTGTGGGGAACCAACTTCAGCTGCTCAACACTCCACTGGGGAAAAACCAATCATGATCTGATCAACTTCCAAGGATTCGGATCTCTTGGACATCTGCAAACTCGGCTGAGGAAGGAGAAATCATTCTGCTTTGCTGGAGAGAGTGCGACTCTGGGGAAACACAGCATCGGCTGTTCTACGCTCTGCTGGGGAAAATCGATCATGATCCGATCAATCTTCCAAGGATTCTGCTTTTCTGCGGACTCAGCCGGGGATAGAAATCATTCTACTTCGCTGGAGAGCGCAACTCTGATGGGGGATTCGATTCCACTGGGGGAAGAAAGAATCATCTGCCTTCGGGGGGAGAGTACAACTCTGCAAGGGAATACAACATCAGCTGCTCCAACACTCTACTGGGGAAGAAGGATTCATCGAACTTCAAGGGATAGCCTGTCTCTGGTGGGGAATCTCAATTCTGCTGGAGACTTCAGTCTGGCACCATCAGTTACTGCATCCTTCGGCATACGAACAGCTTCCTACGAGACCTGCACTTGTGACCCGGTGCGGGGGAAATCCCTGCTTCAGCGACTTTACCGGGGAAAACATGAGCTTCGGCACCCGAACACTTCTCTGAAATCTGCACTTGTGACCCGGTGCTGGGGGTAATCATCATGCTTCAGTGCTTGACTCAGCTGACGAAGTGACATTCCTTCAGGATGCGCTTGCTTGGGGAAGAGAATCATCTCTGCGCGGGGAGGACATATCAATGCTCACTATCTGATTCTGATTCTGCGGAGGAGAGATTACTGAACTCTGCTGAAGAAGGAGGACTCGTCCTGCTTCGGGGATGTCAATCCTGGTCTGCCGAGGTTTATCTTGACTCTAATCTGATGAGGGATAAACGCCATCTCAATCTGCTGCAGTCTCAAACTGTACAGGGGAAACAATCTCAAACTGTACGCCTCTGCTGTGAAACGATCCTGATTCAACAACGTCAACACAGGGAATACAGGCTACCAATCATGGAGTCAAGTAACAGGTTATGCTGTAGGATAGCAACCCAATGACCGCAAGGCTTCTTCAGAAGGTTCAGGTTTCGGCAGGGTAATGACACGATTCCCCGATACTCAATTCTTGCCAGGGTGAACAAACTCATCTGAACAACTTGCCCCAGCGCAATTCAACTTGCCCCAATCCGACCTTTGGGAATAATTCATTCTGAGCCGAAAACAACTAGCAACAAGACAATCTTCAGAGGGCTTGCCCCAGCATCTGCACGACGGGAGGATTCATCCTCAACTAATCAACTTTCAGCATGGTTGGCTTCAATATCTCTGAAGTAGTTTGCCCCTGAACGAGCGATGAGCGACTCAACATGCTCTGATCGAACACTGGAGGGATCTGCCCTTAAATCGCAAGAATTCTGGATAACTGCCCCTGATTGGGTCTCGAGAAGACTCACTTTCGACCAACCGCTTCTTGCATAAACTGCCCCACAATCAACTGATGCTCCGGGATTTGTCCTCAGACAAACCAATTCCAAACTCACAGGAAGTCATGGCCCCAAATTCACCGGGCTTCGCAGCATACCGTTCTGACCCAGACCTCTGGCGATTCAGTCCTGATTGACTATTCCTTGCTGAAGTTCCTTCGTATCAGCTATTAACCTGCAACTAAAATTGTTTATTCACGAATGGTAATTCTAATGCAGTGTTCATGAAAATTTCGAAAAAATGTTGTATTGTCACTCATTTACGTGTCATGCTAGTGAGTGACGAATGAACTCAAGAGTTCAAACGTAGTGCTGATGTAAAAAAACGCAATAAGGATATGATTAGCAAATCATGAAGGAGTCAGGTTACTCACCCTTATCGTAATGCGCTCTCAGAATAAACCCTGCCTCAATTAGGTCTTTTAAGGGTTGTATCGTGGTCGGGTTCACGGTTCGTAAAACAAAGGATATTTGGCTCAAATTATAATTTGTACCCACCCCGTCTCCGTGATGTTCTCCGATCCTAAAGTCCAGTTAACTTGGCTCGAGCGCTCGCCTCTTCGAGAGGTATGTTTGAACATCGGGAACAACTGGTTAAAGAATTCACAAGGTGTTTCGGAGTGACAGTTACTCCTTTTTCGTTTTCGGCGTCTGTGTCTACACGACTTCGTCCTTGTTCGAGGATTTTTCTTTTTTATATCCTTTCTTTTCATTCTTTTGATTCCCTAACTTTTGCCTGGACTGACTCCTTTTGAGTTCTTTTCGATTTTTTCTTTTGAAGTCCAGCGGGATGCCCTGATTTTTGCTTAAGTATTTGCTTTCTAGCTTTTCTTTTTTACTTAGCGGGCTTTCTTATTTCTTTTTTTTCTTTTGGAACGAGTCGTGCGACACTGGTTGTCTTGATTGCTCCGAAAGGATTATAACTGTCTCACTCCTGATTGGTGAGGTTTAACCATTGTGGTTGATGAGGTACGACCTCTGGAGAGGAATATGATGTGATTGGTCCTCGAAGGACAACACTCCTCTATAAGACTTGAACGCTCGATCAAGCTAACTGACAACTACCCTGCCCCGGGTTAAGATGTGAGGGTTAAAAGGCCCGAAAGAAACTCCTACTTCTCGGATCGAAGTGGTTAACAAGGGATTCTCTTCCTTATCTCTCCGGTGTTTAGGGATTTGAAACAATGCCTTATACGTCATCGGCAAAGTTTTATCTGAAAGCAATACGATCATCGGTTATGAGTATTCAGTTTCATCATCCTCCCTCCGCTCATTGCTAATCATAGTAAGAAATCGGAGTAAATAAAATGCCAGGGTCAGTGCAATGCAGTAAATGAGTGACAACGACATAACTAATTCAGAAAAATGCATCGTCACTTTATTAACATCACCATTCGAAACATACAATGTTTAACAACAAGTAGCAACTAACAGGAAAGAAACTACAAATGCAAATGGTAAAAAGTCCGAGGACTGCCAATGTTGAGGACGTCTGCCTGTCTGGACCACCGGCTTCTGGAAATAACCCTCTGAATCTGCGAGCTCAAACAGCTGAGAGGTTGTCACGCACAACCAAGACTCCATCTGGAAAGGAAATACACCCTTGGTCGATCAATTGCTGCACCTTCGCCTGGAAAGCCTTGCAATCTTCAGTTGAATGCCCCAGAGATCCACCATGGTAGCCACACTGAGCATGAGGATCGTACCCTGGAGTGTAAGGCTCTAGCACGGGCTTGAGAGCTTTCGGTTCCACCAAGGAATTCTGAACCAACAGTGGAAGAATCTGGCTATACGGCACAGGCACTGGATGGAAAGAAACATTCCTTTGTTCCACGTGGTTGCGAGGTCTTTTGTGATCCTGGTGCTGGTATTCTTTCCGCCCAGGAGCAAGAGGTCGTCGTTTCTGAGTGGCAACGGTCTCTCGTTTAGGCGCTTGCATCCTCGAACTTGATCCAGGTAGAAACGGCGAGCGAGGCGATTCAGTCACCAAAGGTCGCGGGACATATTCCAGATCTTTCTCAGCTTCAGGCAAAGGAGTGGAATCATCCACCTCTTCCGCAGGGTAAGGGATAAACTTTCCCGATGCTCTTATGCCGCCCGACACAAGCCTAATCGCCCTTGAGTCAATAAGGTCCTGGATCTTATTCCTGAGAGCCTTGCATGTTTCAACATGGTGCCCCGGTGCTCCCGAGTGGAAATCACAATGCATACTTAGATCAACGTCTGGTGACACGTCATCTGGTGGATTTGAGGTTCGAAGCTTGAGAACGCGGTTCTGAACCAACAGCGGCAGCAGCTGGGCATAACTCACAGGTAGTGGGTCCACAGCTCTATCAAGTAGCTTCTTCTTTTGACCATAACCTTCAGGGTTATTCTGAGATGCTCGGCGCGGCTGATGACGAGACAGGCCTCGAGCTTCATGCTGCGTAGAGGGTCCATGAAGTCCACTTGGCTTCAGCACAGGTGGCAATGACGGCAATGGGGGAAGCACTTTGGTCTCCTCCTTGGGTGCTTGACCACTCTCCTTATTTAGCATACTTCTCACCACTCCCATGAGAAAGCTCAGCTGATTCTGCAGCTGCTGATTCTCCTCTCTGAGCACTTGCTGGTCCAGACGCACTGCCTGTATGTCATTCATGACCTGCCCCAGCTGGCTTTGGATTTTCCCCAGTTCAGCTTGTATCTGCTCCATTAGTCTGAGCTGCCAGATTCTGAGTCAAACCTGCAAACACAAAGGTTAGAAGACAAGTCCCGACTTCTGCCATGCAAGATGAATTATGGGTGTCTGTACGTTCAGGAGATCACCCCTGATTTTGGTGTCAACGTGCCAACACAGTGTCAATGCAATGATAAGACTGGATCCATTCATGGAAGAAGATATCTCATATTGCTCGGGACACCAAGATCAGGGTACAAAACGCGCCTGCAGCACAGACACATGCTAATGGAATGCAAACATGAATATGCAAGCTAATGCAAAATGCAGGCATGCAACAATATATCCAGGTGGCTGCTGTGGAGATTCGGTATCAACAGTCACTGATGAGAAGGAGACCCCGGTGTAAAACTACTGATCTGATCTGCTGAGAATAACCATCTGATAGGATCGAGATCAGCATTCTGCCCTGTCAAGAGTAAGTGACTGATAATAAGGACCCCGGGTGCGAGATCAAGGAACATCTGTTGAAGTCTTCAGACCCCAAATCAAAATCTGCCCTATCAAGAATACACACACAGCTGCTGATGAGATCTTCAGACCCCACTCAAAATCTGCCCTATCAAGAACAAATAACAACTGCCGATGAGATCTTCAGACCCCACTCAAAATCTGCTCTATCCGGAACAAACCACTACTGACAATATCCTGATCGAAACCTGCTTTACCAGGAACAAACATACACCCGATGATAAGATCCTCTGATCAAACCCTCGCTCTGTCAAGAACAGTCAAATCTGCAGCTGGGAACCCTGATACCAACGTAACTGATTCACAGTCAAGAAAACCAGGTAGTCTGAAGGTATAAATTTCCTGCAATATCCCAATCCCACTCACAGGCATGGACCTAATCCACGGACAAAGGTACGGCATCCTATGCGGTCATCAGCGTCACAGACTTTCATGAATGATGATACGATTCCCAGAAGGAGTGGCATCGTCAAGTCATGAAGAGGCCTCTCTTAGCTGACTTCCAAATGATCGGTCCCCAGAGTCGACAATCCTCACGTCTGGACTCCCCTCAGATCCTCAGGACCGGAAAGGAGCACCTCTGCAAGAATCTCGTCTGAGCGCAGATTTTCGTAGGGAACTGTGCCTGCTCAGCAGACAGGTTCGTCTACTACTTCTCCGCAACTATATCTAGGTGTGTACTCAAGCCCAGGTCCGGCTTTTCACTCACAGTAACATCCCTCTCCCACAGCAGCACAGATAATCATATCGAACTGGAAATAAAATGCGGGAAATAAAATGCGGGAAGTAAAGTGCGGGAAGTAAAAAAAAATGCGATAAATAAACGCAACCCAACAAGCAAACACACAAACGATAGGATTGACTCGCGTAGGGGATGGGAAACGGTCCCAGCATAAGGGATGAGGAAAGTCCCTAGATGCTTGTATGTCCCCAGCAGAGTCGCCAGCTGTCGCTTGCGCGAAAATAAGGTGCCGGCATGACAGAAGAGTCGCCACCTTTCGTTATTTATCCCTCAGAGCGGGAAAGGAAACGATCGGAAAAACCTGACGAAAAAGGGTAAGACAAGGTCGTCGCAACCATTGTCTGGGTTCGGGAGTCGGTTACGCAAGGGGAAGGTATTAGCACCCCTCACGTCCGTCGTACTCGACGGGATCCTCGCTTGTGTGTTTACTTGGACGGGTTGGTTATAATCTATCTACCTATCAAGGCTGGCTGAAAAAGAAAAGAAAAATGACTCGGCAAAGCGTCGCACTTTATGCCTACGTATTCTCATCAGAGAATGAGAAATCAGAGTCAACGTAGTTCGGCTAACTACGGGTTATGGGGGGAAGGTTGCTCGCTAGGATATCGCATCCTATGCCTACGTACTTTCATCTGGTATGAAAGATCAGAGCAAACGTAGTTCGGGAAACTACTAAAAAATGGCTCAACTAGGAGGGAGACTATCAAGTCCTACTGTTATCATGCCATGGATTCATCCTATGGTTGAGGTTTGAACAGGGAACTCCTAGATGTTGTCATGCATAGGTTTCAACCTAAAAGTCTATCATCAAATCCTCATCAGAAGAAATGAGAGTCCTAAGGGATCATGTCAATGATACACCAAAACAGACAAAAACATCAGCTTTAACAGTAAAATGCATGCAATGCAAGTGAGGGAGGAAATGTGTGTGGGGTTTCAGCCTCCACAAGCTCATCTCAACCTCAAGCCAGTCATGAAATAACAGCAATCATACTGAAAATAATCAACATGCTATCAAGCAATAACAGATAAGGGAAATGAAGTGAAATGCCATCAGGCAAACAAGACACACATGCTAGAAAGAAAGGATCTACTCTCTAATCCTAACCCTAACACAGAATCCTAATCAAATCTAAGCAAAGCTCTCAAGCAAAACCATAAACAAGAGAAAATCAATCCCAGTCTTCAAGCTTCAGAACAAGCTTACCAAAGAAAGGGAGCTAAGCAATCAGACTCATAGTGTCTTCCTCAGGAAAGCACTAAGAGGTGTATACTCAGGAGTCATACCCTATGTGGCTCAACCACTGTGATCAGTTTATATTCCTCCTCAGGAGAAATTAAACTCACAAGCAGGCTCCAACATCACTGGATACTTAGGAAATCCTGTCTGAACTAGTGGAACTAAATGAACAGACTCATAGGACCTTCCTCAGGAAAGTACTAGGAGGCTTCCACTTAGGAGTTGTATCCTATGTGGTTCAACAACTGTGATCAGTTTACATTCCTCCTCAGGAGAAATTAAACTCACAAGTTGGCTCCAACATCATTGGATACTTGAGAAATCCTAGACAAACTAAGGGAACTAAGTGAATAGACCCATAGGACCTTCCTCAGGAAAGTACTAGGAGGCTTCCACTTAGGAATTGTATCCCATGTGGCTCAACAACATGTGATCAGTTTACATTCCTCCTCAGGAGAAATTAAACTCACAAGTTGGCTCCAACATCATTGGATACTTAAGAAAGAGGTGAGAAGAAAGAATGAAAGTTATTCATAGTGCCTTCCTCAGGAAAGTACCATGAACTTCCTTCAAACTTCAGGATCTCAAACCTCACAGACAGGGAACAAGCCAAGCTCTGGGTCCCTGAATCTTGATCTTCAATCTTCTCTTCATGATGCTCTCCATCAAGGTCTTCAAGGCAACACAAACCCCTCAACAAATTCTTCAGAATGAACCCCAAAGATGAACAGATAATCACAGGGGAGACAAAATCAATAGGCAACTTCAGAAAATACCTAAAAATGCTAAACTGATGGGGAAAAATCTAACAATTATTCACAAGGTCCTCAACACCTACTCATAACATCTACAAAGGTCTCTACCTAAAAATCAAAACAAAACTCAATCACAGAAAGGGATTCATCACCTAAACACAATTCAAACCCTAATTAGGACACCCTAGATCTACCCTAATTAAACTAATCAAAACTTAATTCTAAAAATCTAGAAAAAATCCTATGGGGAACTATGATTCATCATCTAATTGCACAAAAAAGAATGGATTAAAGACCCTAAAGGAAGGTTCTAAAATAATTCCTACAAAATCAAATACCAAATTAAGACTATTAAAGAGCTATTTATTTGGAAAATCTATTAAAAATATTAAACCTAAAAATAAAATCCCATTTTTATTTTTATAATTTTCTACACATTTTGATCTAATCATAGAAAAAAGAAGAAGTCAAAAATCATTTTTTATCAATTTTTAATGAATTAAACAAAACAGAAAAAAAATAGAAGAAAATAAAAGAAATAAAAATAACATGAAATGGGAGAGGGGTGTAATCAGTAGGTGGGTTAAGTGTTAAACGCGCTGGGCCTTTCAGCTGGGGGTGCGCGTAGCACCTGGGGTTAAGCCCAATAACCCCTCAGAATTTAATTAAAAACAAAAGAAAAAAAAAAGGACTACGCGGTGCAATTAGCAATATTCTCAACGCGTTCTGGTTGGGCCTCGTTAAGTGGGGGTGCGGATAGAGAAACAACTTGAAGCCCAAGACACCACATAAGTTAAACTATGCGTTTTGCTGAATTAAATTTCCCTCCATTTCGTGAATCAATCTGGGCCGTGGGATGCAATTTTCAGTCAATTAAAACGCATGGATCCGACGGACAGTACATCATCTTCAAGCTTGGACACAAGCTAGGGTTTCAAACTTCCATTGATGCACCATACGTGAATACCTCTCTCCCAACGGTTCTCTCTCATTACTCAATGAAATCCCAAGGTGTAAACATCAATATTGCTCCATTTTTCAAGCTCTACACAGCTGGACCGATAGTTTTTATTAAAACACTCCCTACTGAATAACCCGATAGCACCAACTTGAGTAAACACTCCATTTTCGACCTCCTTGTTTCTTGCGTTTCTTGACACTAACCTACTCTACTCATGGCCCTCATTACTCTGATATAATTATCTAATCTTAACACTCAACATACAAGCAGTTCTTGGTGATTCAAGATTCAAGTCAAAAATTCAAACTCCATGAAATGATCTCTAACTTTCAGGAATTGGTCCTCTAGTCGTTTCTAACAGTTCTATGCTAACAACTCAATCTATCAATGCATAATTAAGGGTGTAAAGAAGAAAATGGTAGACCTGGTTTCTTGATGAACAGATGAGGAATTTGCTCAAACCAAGCCTCAATCTCTTGTGGAATCACTCAGGGAATCACCTCCTTGCTTCTGTTTGCAAGAGTAGAGGTTGAATCTTCCTTAATTCCACGATTTGATTCTTGATGCAAGCTTGAACATCCAAGTGCTATCCTTCAATTCTGACTCATTCTTCTCCAACCAATGCCCTGCACCAGCTATAATCCTTATATAGAGAGGTTTAGACTCTTCTAGAAGGTTCTGGAATGATCCTATGGGATGTTCAATTTATCATGTCATGACATTTTGATTCCAACTCATCTCATATGCCAATCCTTGTTTCCCTTGGTACAGCCCTTCAATTTCACTTGAACTTCTCCTTAAATGAGTTTTTAGGAAGTGTTTAGATGCATTGCAAGCTTGTATGTTCACTTTCCTTGAGTTTCACCTTGGTGCCTTATTATGCAAGCAACTAAATTCCAAAGCAACTCCATTTTTTAGACCTCAAATGAAAATTCTAGCTAAACCAATGTTCTCAAAATGGTTTTTCCAATCAAAATGATATATTGGATGACCTATTTTGGATTTGTGGATCTCCCAAATCACTTTTCAATTTCAACTTTTCAAAGTTATAAGCCTTTTTTAGTTCATTTTTGACCAATCATGTAATCTTGTGCCATGAGCTTTTCCAACAATTTGTGACCTTCTTTCTAGACTTAAAATCACATTTTGAGCAACTTTAATGTTTTGAGTTTTTCCATTTGAGGCTTGGAAATAGGAGTTTTAGGCATTGGCTAAAATGACCTATAACTGACAAATGACCAAAATACCCCTGTCTTGTTCAAACCATAAGTTGAGTTCCACAAATCCAATCAAGGACTTCTACCACTCAAATTAAAGCTAAGAGGATCCTCTTCAACATTCATGTTGACCAAGAAATCATAGGAATCATCCTACTAGGGCAAAAGTTGTCTGCAAGTTGGGTGACTTTCAAGGACCCAGATTCACACACCTCTGCTGACCTGTAATTTGTCAAAACCATAACTTGAGCTCTGTAACTCCTATCAAGGACTTCCACCACTCAAATTAAAGCTAAGACCAAGCTCTACAACATTCATGTTGTGGGGAAGATGAGATATCAATCACATCTAGAGCTAAAACTGCCTGGAAGATAGGGATCAAATTAGGGTTTTTTCACTGACAATCCTCAGAAACCCTGACTTGAAACTTCTCAAACTACTCAATCATGATGAGTTGGTCTAGGAATCATCTTTACAACATCTCTATGCATCATTCCATGATCTCATGGCCCTTGGATTAGTCTCAACCTTTTCCAAATCCTTAGTTAACCTAGGGTTGACCCAGTCAAAACCCTAATTCTACCATTCATGGTTGAATCTTCAGAATTCTTGCATAATGACCTCTCAGGGCTTCATGATGGCTATCAAGACATCTCATAGGCTTTCTCAAAACATCAAGTTCATTCTCAAAGTCTCAGAATCATCTGAGGGGCACCCACAACTCTCAAGCTGTGAAGCATACAACCCTGGTTTCAAACCACTTCTCTGAGGATCTCTTGAACTCTCTGATGAAGATATCAACTTTCAAACACTTAATGAATGAATAATTGTTGGTCAAATTTTGGGGTGCAACACCAGGTTAAGTGTAAGGGTTTAGAAAACTGAAGGAAACTCCTACTTCTAGGCTCGAAGTGGTTATCTAGGGACTAACTCCTTATTTCTCCAGTGTTTGGGGGTTTGAAACAATGCATGTACATTATTAGCAAGATTTTATCCAAAAGCATACTATCAGCAATTATGGGTATTTCGTTTTCGTCATCCTCCCTCAAATCTTTGCTAAAGAGCAGTGCGATAAAGGAAGTGAAATATTTTTGTGATTTTTGCAATAAATGAGAAATTGTGAGTGAATACGAATGGATTTGATCAAAACATGCATGATTATCACATTAACAATACCATTAATACGAAACAATGTCTAAAAGCAAGTAGTAATTAACAGAAAAGAAACTACAAATGCATAAAAAACATGATCTAAAAAATGCCAGCATGGAGGAACTGGGCTTTTCTTGCTTGATCAGTTGTCTTGAGAAGATTCATCTTGAAGTCCCCAAACTCATTCAGGTGCGAGGCGAACACGCACAACCAAACTCCCTTCTTGAAAGGATATACATCCCTGGTCAATTAATTGTTGCACCCTAGCTTGAAAAGCTTTGCAATCTTCTGTCGAATGCCCCATTGATCCAGCATGGTATCCACAATGTGCATTGGGATCATACCTAGGAAGGTATGGTTCTGGCACTGGCTTGAGAGATTTAGGCTCCACTAGTGAATTTCGAATCAAATGTGGCAGAAGCTGAGTGTGCAATACAGGAACTGGGTGAAGAGGAGCGTTCCTTCTTCCCAAATTATTGCGAGGCCTGTTTTGATTCTGGCGTGGATCCTGATTTCTTCGGCCATACGCTCGTTGATTTGCATAGGGAGCAATCCAAGGTTTCTGACATGGTTCCCTAGGTATTGTTGGGTGTCCTTTTGGGATCCAAAGGTGGATGTCGTCATCTTCCTCAGTATCGGTATGATGCTCTCTCAAGTGACTTTTCGAGGTCTCTTCAGAAAATACAACCCTTTTAGACTTCTCTTCCATCTCCTCTCTTGAGATCATGGTCTCCACATGATTATCAAAGGATAAAGACATCTCATCTGCCAAACACTCAACCTTTTCCTTGTGGTACCGGATTCTGATTGGTCCACAGAACTCTTGTACTTCCTCTTTGCCAGGTCTTTGAGTTGAACCATTTGGGATAGGGTCTTCCTTTCTGGTCAATCTTTGCAACTTGTTTCGAAAGCTTTCATACTCTTCGACAGCATGCCTTATGGTTCCAGTATGATACCCACACTCTGCCCCTGGGTTGTCTTCCTCGAAGACTATGCGCTTGTTGTTAATTAGCTCTCGAACTTTATTCTTGAATGATCAACAACCTTCAATAGAGTGCCCTCTCGCCCCCTTATGGTATTCACACTGCGCATCAGGATCATATCCAGGTGGAAGACGAGTACGAGCTGGCCCGAGGGATACGGGTACCACTAATGAACTCTGAATCAGGTGCGAGAGCAGTTGTCCACACGGTATAGGAATAGGTTCGCGAATAGGGCGTGACTGAGACTTCTTGATGCCTCTCTGGTTTAAATTCCCCTGTTCCTGGGATAGAACAGGTGATGACCATTGATTTCGAGGCTTTGGAAGAAATGGTTGGGGATAAAAACCAAGAGACTGTGGAGTGGGATGAAATATAGGAGTAAAACTCCTAGTTGTGGTACCTTCTTGAAGCTTTTCCTTTCTTCTTCCCACTTCTGGCGTCTGCTTCATCTTGCCTTCCCTGCTATTCTCGTCTTTTCTCAGCTCAACTTGATTTTGCCTCAAGTGTTCCATGGTCTTCTAGCACTACTTCAAGTCCAACACGTGTGTCAGGAAATCAACTATGGATTATAGACAAAGGATGGATGAGTTTTCTGGTTTTGGAATGCAAATGAAATGCATATGCAATGACATGCAAATGCAATGCAGGCACAAACAAGATCCAGGAAAACATAAGCAGGTCAAAGCGCCCTAACCGGTAGACTATACAAGGAAAGTTCTAGATTATGTACCCACAGACCCACTCACGGGATAACTTCTATGTTGATGGATAAGGTTCCCAGGATCACGGACACCGACCGCATCAACATTATGCAACAGACTAGCTGTATTATAATGAGAGTACGATAGGGTCTCTCCTGAGCAGAGTCCTCATGCCAGGCACACGAGGAGCGGGTCCTCGGAGACTAACACTACACGACTACCAATATAGAAATTGGTTCTAAGAGTGGTTCCCAGAGTCACGGACCCTTCATGAATCAAATCGTGCAACAGGCTAGCTGCGTTACAATAGGATCTACGAAAAGGTCTATTCTGGAGGAGCTTTCATGCTAGGCACACAAGGAGCGAGTCCTTAGGGACTAACACTAATTACTACCAATTCTAAACTATGTTTTCTCTCTTCTTTTTCCAAAGCTCGGGTGTAGAGCTTTACTTGCAATGTTTTCCCAGAACCCCACAAGCAAATATAATACAGAGCATATAATAGAAAGAGAAAGCAATAAATAAACAACAGGAGAAAATAAACATAAAGAAAACAGTTAACCAAAAGGTTAGTACTCTCGAATCGAGTCAAGTGAGGCTTGACTCTCTCTTGCATAGGGCAATGCATTTTCCCCAGCAGAGTCGCCATCTGTCGTACCTCGAAAAATACGATCCTCGCGATGGACGCGGAAAATACGTTCGAACAGAGTCGCCACCGAACTTTATTTATTCCAAGGCAGGAATAGGAAAATATCGATAAAACCTTTAAAGAGATAAGAACATGGTCATCGCAACCAATATTCTAGGTTCGGGAGTCGATTACGCAGAGGGAAGGTATTAGCACCCTCTACGTCCATTGTACTCAACGGGAACCTCTTAATTCGATTCGAGAGTAAAGTTAGCTACGCTTGTTAGTTTTCTTCTAAGGTTTCTCCTAAAGGGGGAATGGATGGTTTTTGGATAAGGTGCTCGCCAAGGATTGGGGCCCTTGTGCCTACGTATCTTCACTTGTAAGAAGTGGAAAATCAGAGCATTCGTAGTTCGTGGGACTACGGGAAAAAAAAGGGGATTGTGCTCGCCAAGATCATCGCAATCTTGTGCCTACGTATCTTACATTCAGAAGAGAATGAAGAATCAGAGCAACCGTAGTTCGGCTAACTACGGTATAAAGGATTGTGTTTGGAATGAACGAGAGTTTAGGTCGCATTCTAACTGCTAAACATTGGCTTGTCTGCTCGCTAGGGGAGGCTGAAGCACGAGTTTGTTACGCGCGGAAGAAGGGACTAAACAATGTTCTTGGTCAAAGGTGTTTTGGTTGGAAATCGTACGAGGGCGAGGAATTTAGTGTTTGAAATATTTCAATCGCACATGGGCGAGAAAGAGGAGTTTGGTTGAGTATTTAAAGGGAGAATGACGACTATTCGATAAACGAGACGTCGACCTCGCAATCAATTAATCGAGATATTATTGGAATGCTAGATCCCAACAACACCTTCTTCATTCAATTAATTATGAAATTGTATTTGAATGAACAATGACGATATTTGTCCAAATAGTTAGGGCATATATTTTATAGACGAAAGGTAGAGTAATCCACAACCTAAAGCGTACGCCCCAAGAGTGTTTACTCAAGAATTCAAAGAATGCGAGACTCCAAGAACTCCATTCTTTCGCAATTTAGTTAAGAAAATAATTTGAATTTTACGTATGGTTTAGAAACAAACTAGGGTTTAGACTCGATCGCACGAAGGTGAGGAACGACATTAGATGGTTTGAAAAATTAGGAGGAATGACGACTACTCGATAAACGAGACGTCAGCCTCGTAACCAATTAGTCGGGATATCGTTGGAATGCTAGATCCCAACAACATCTTTTTCATCCCATTAATTATGAAATAGTGTTTGTTGGATAGTGAAAGTACTTGTCCAAATAATTAGAAGAGGTGTTTTAGGAACGAAAGTTCGGATGACACACTAACCGAGGCGTACGCCTCAATAGTTGTCTCTCTCGAATTCAAGGAATGCGCGACTCCAAGAACTTGATACTTTCATAATTTAATTTAAGAAAATAATTTGAATGGATTAGGGTACTCAGACTAGGCGCGCTAGGTATTCTAGAAAAGTAAGATCAAAAGGATCACAACTCAAGGTGTGCACCTGTCGCGGTGAAAATCGGATACCAAACTATTGATTAGTTTGAATCTTTAATTCATTTTGCAACCGAACTTTGATTTGTCCAAAGGAAGGGATAAAGATCGAAATTCCCACAATGCAATGCAAATGCAAGCTAGGTTGTTTATAGGTTCGGGGGTTGGTTAAACTTAGGGAAGGTACTAGCATCCTAAGTTTCTGTAGTACTCTACAGGAACCTCTTGTTTTACGTTTGTTTACTGCTATGTGCTTATCTGCTTAAGGGATGAAAAGACCCTAGGGGTTTATTTCTAAGTATACTCGATAAGGCATCGCACCTTGTGCCTACATATCCTTACGGGAGTGGAATCAGAGTATGTTGTAGTTCACCCTAAAGGGTTAGAGGAGTTCTTTGACTGTGGTCAAAGTTCCTACGGGTTTAGGGTAGTTGTTTTGATTGGGTTTAGGAGAAGAGATGAGTCTTCATTTTAAGGGAGAGATAACCGCCACAATGTAAGGGAGATTGTAGGAAATGGTCTTTGCATCGTCTTAAGAAAAGGTCTTACATACTCGGATGGTCGCCAAGCATGCCTTTGTCGTTCTTAAGGCAAAGTCCCTACATGTTTGATTGTATTGTTGTGGGGGTGGAGATTATATCTCACTTAAGATGATTAACATCTTTTCTCTAAATGTGTTTGAAAAGTTTGTATTGTGTTTGATTGTTTGTTTCTATGTTGTGAAGATTAAGGTCCTTCCTATGGGGTAGGTCCTATCCTAAGCGATCAACTTGAATGGACTCAAGGATCGAGGGGAATATGATGCATATGATGTGCAACTACACACAACGTTGAATTATGTGTAGGTTTTTCCTTTGGACGGGATGCACCGCAATAATATAGATATGGTAATGTAAATGACAGTAGGGTAAATTGCGGAAAAGTAAACCATACAAGTACGCATGAAAGCGCTGAGGTGTAGGTGCAAGTGTCGTGAGTGTGCACGATTAATTTGTATAATGTTGATGATTGATTTTAATGATGTGATTAATTTTAATCGATTGATTGTGGGAGAAGAAATTGTATTTGATTTGAATTATGAGAGGAGTTGATTTTAGACGGGATTAATCCATAAATTAAATTCCAAGTTTTAGATAAAAGGCTAATAATGATTTAATTTATTATAAAACTTAAGTGAGGGGATTATTTTATTAGGGTTATTGTTAAATCATGTTGATTAAATTAATATTAATTTTATTATTTACTTCTAAAAAGGACTAAATGCTAGAGGTTTTTCTATGACCCAAAGTTTTTGTTAGTGAATAAAGTACTTAACTTAATTTAAAAAGTTAATAATTGAGAAAGTTAAAATTAAATTAACAAAACAAAAAAAAATACTCCCATAGGAGTTAATAGAATATTTTAAGTTGATTTTAGTTATTTTAAAAGAAAAGGTTGATTGAATAAATAATTAGATAATATGGGTTTTTAAAAGGTTAAAAAGATAAAACTGATTTTCGATTAATAAAAGGTTATTAATTTATTTATGAAAAAAGGTTTGATTAATTAGTGTAGGTTTGATTAGCGGAGATTATGGTGATTAGCATGTGATCAGTGTGGTGAGTGTGTGCGAGGGATCAAATTACAAAATATTGAAACGAAACCCTAGCCCCTCTTTTCGTCCCCCCCTAAATTGAGACCCCTCGATTTCTTTCTTCTTCTTCACTTCGCTCGATCTCTCGCCCTTCATCTTCTTCTCTTTCAAAACCTGGAACATAAACAAACCATCAAAGATTTCAATAAGTTTTTACGCAAAAACGGATTACCACGAGTTTTGGATAGCGGAGGTTCGCAATCGCAGGACAGCTGTTATGTAGGTGGTGATGGCTTGGGATCGTCGCGAGCGGTTGATCTCCGGCAACGCGCCTTCAAAGATCTTCCGATGGTTTCACGGTGGCTGGGATGAGGGTGGCTTTGACGGTGGCGGCAATCTCAGAAGATGAGTCTTCTTCTCTTTTCGATTTAGGTTTCTGCTGAGTTTATCGGTTTTTTGTGAAGGTGTTGCGTTTTTTCTTTTGTGGTTTACTGACTCTGGGGTTTCGTGATTCCAATCGTCCCCTTTTGAGAATGGTTCTTCCTCTTTTTATAGACCTCGAAAGACTCGTAGTATTGATTTGAGTTGAATGGTGATAACTTTCTTTCCTCTTCGGTTCAAGAAATGTCCGATTTTGCTAATTATGATTTTGTTTTGATGATGGTCATTAAGGTTGATTTTCAAAGACTTTCCTTTTTTGAATTGAACAGGTCTGCAGCATGTCAGAATATGTGGGATGTTGGTTTTGGAAAGTATCGTCAGCTTCTGATTCTTGTTGGACAAACTTAAACTTCCTTTCCGTTTTCGACTAGAACACATTGTGGGGGATTCTAGAGCGCTTGGGATACACAGAGGAATCTTAAACATCACAAATTCCTTCACAACACATCATAAAACAACTCAAGGTCTAGCCTGTAGTTTCCATACATTATTATCATGACATGCCTCCCTTCACGTATCTACTCTAATGACAAATTGTGTTCAATGTTGATAGGAGATGCAACATCCTCAGAAGCGTGTCTTCTTAACATTCGAGAGGGACCATTTCAGTTTTTGTTGGAAGCTCGAGCTACCTGAAGTTTCTACTCATTATCCGTGAATCTCCTGCTCATACCATTATTTCTTTATGTTCATTCTTATTAGATCAGTTGATTGGAGCTTAAATCTCAGAATCTCATATTTGCAGGTTACATTCAAGCATTTACAACTTTTGAAAGTGTTAGCGGATTTGGAATGCGAGTTTGGGGAGAAAGGCGTGAAGATTTTTCGTATGGCTTCTCGCAGAGAGGTGGTTTCTTTTTTCCTTTAGCTGAAAGCGTAGATACATCTTGTCCTTTTTCCACAGCCTTCATCCATTGGAGATCGCTTAGCGTATTTGCAGATACCACTTCTTTTCCTTTCCGCTTTCTAGTAATACTACCGTTGTCAAAAGCTTTGACCTTATCATCCTTATTTACCGCAGAGTATACCCAATCTGGAAGTTCATGCTCTCTCATGAGACGAGATCTGAAATTCTCCTTAGTCTTCACCTCATTTTCGATGGCATTCTGATTATCGGTTTTGTTTTGATAGGTTGGAAGGTTCTGCGTGGGTGCGGCAATAGCATTATATTCCTCAACTTGTTATGCTATGGGAAGGTATGGAAGTGGCATCCCACATCCTGTCTGCTTAAGAGCGGTTGTTGGACTCAGTGGTTGGCTTCCAGGATCAAGGTATGATATACTGATAATAACTTTAGAACATGTATTATTTTCATCAGTTTCACGAACCTTTTGTTGTGTCGGCACCTGTTACCTTGCAGGAGCTTAGGGACCAAGATGGAAGTGTCACATGAATCACGAAGGCGAGCTACTTCGTTACCGATTTTACTATGTCATGGAATCAATACATATTCTATATGCTGGTATAGCTAATTCGCGAAGTCTTCGAATCAACCGTCTGATCTGGTGTAGAGTCGGCTAGAGGTTATGGTTGATAGTGTGAAGTGGTTGCATGAAGTTTGTTGAAGCCTACATTGTGTTGATTGTGTCTTGAGAGTTGGAGGTAGCTTTAGTTCTTGTGAAGACTCCTTAATCTTTTCTCAGTATGAGTTGCTATGTTTATGTTACAACGACTTGCTACTGCTTCTTACTTTCATTGCAGATGTGACACTGCGGGTACAATAGGAGTCACATGTTGGATCCTAGCTCATGGTAGAAACTGATAATAAATCCTCCTTGATGCGTGCACATAGAACATCCTTCGAAAATAATTGTTATGAACAAAATGAATGTTCAACGGCGGTTTAACCTTGCCACTTTCCTCGCAGGTCTTGAACATTTGGAAGGGGATGCTGTTTGATGGCGTGTTTAGATGGATGATTGGCCTTGGGTGGTTCGTGGAGACAAAGTTTTCTTTTCATAAGAGAAAAGACTCGGAGCCTCAAGGTTAAACATAAACATAAATCGCTAATTCTAAAGACTTGCCATCACTATATCCTTCAACGCGATTCGTCACGAGGTAAGGTTGTTTCTACACCAGGAAAAAAAAATGGACCAGACTCGCTGTTTTATCAGTGAATGCTTCAATGTGGTTTTACTTTTGAGTTGTGTTGCAGGTTGTAGCTGAGCCTTGACCTGTCGGTGACAGGTTTAATGTCGTCAGGTAACCGTCCCCGTTTCGCCTTAATCATGTACTTCCTGTTTGATGCTACGGTTATGCCATAATTATGGACCGGTGCATAGAATGCAATTCTCATGAAGTGAGGTGATGAGCTAGTAACTTATCAATAGCACTAGTTACTAGGAAAATGGATTGATGCAGCCGCAGTAGCCCGGGCGATTTCATGTCGGTTTTGGTTCTTGAATCAATAACCCCGTTTCGAATTCTCTTTCCCTTTTAGGCCCATCAAATGATTTAGTTTTGAAGCTGCTTTGGAAAGAAAATAACTCTGTTTGGAACATGTCTTGAAGAGTGTAATAACAGTAGTTTTGTCTGTGCTGTCTTGGCTAAAATCTGCTGATCATTAATTTAATCTGCTATTTCTAACAAAACTGGTGCGTCTTCAACTGCAGGTGATGGTATCACATTAGGCGCATAAACAGACGGAAGCCATGGTATGCCGACAAAAGGCACATACGCACGAATGTGATAAGAAGTCTTATATGCGTCTCAAGTGTAATTATTTGTTTAGATTTGGCATAATTCTCACTTGCAGTGGCAACAACGATCCTTAGCTAATGTTGGTGTTATAACAGTACAACATCACGTGTGTGTTTGTGAAGATTTTCTGTATCTTATGGCATAGCCTGTTTCTTCTTCTTACTGTTTTGCAGCAGCCCCTTAAATTTGTAGCTGCTTTCGGTAATTTGCATCTTCAAACATGTCAGTCGGAGTAAGAGGTGTGGAATGCAGCTTGGACTGTGCGGCGGGAGCCTTGTGATGACGTTGTTTATTTCTTAGAACTCGGGTTTATCATTGAATAATAAGATATAGCAAATTGTTCTCTAGTAGTTCCATAAGTGTAATTTAGCCCTTCGGCTTGTATTCGGTCATCACTATGCAGTTTGATTCAACTGGGTTTAACACTTCTTATAGTAGCTTGGCTCTTAACTTGCATTTGTGTAAATGGAAATGAACCATTTTAAACTTAGTAAAGAATAACGTGTTCTAAAGCGTACATCACCTTCTTGAATTCGGTGGGACTTAAATCCACCAAAATGTTATTATCATGTTGAGCCACTTTTTCTGGACACTGTATTTGAGCAAAGTACCCCACACCTTGATCTCTAGTTTGCATAGTTCAAAATAATTCTTAATTCTAAGAAGTTTAGCATCAAATGCCAATCCAATATATCCCGAGATAGCCTTGGGCTCAACCAGCATAACGTTTAGCATCACTATATTTAGTTTGCGAATTCCATTTTATTACTCATGGTGACACAACTTCCAGCAACATCAGATCTTGTTCTTTTTTGACAAGGAACTTTGAAGTCTTCACGTGATAATAACAAAACTTGGTCTTGAACTCTGGCTTGACTTTCCAGTAATAAATTTAACTTTTGGACTTTGGACCAAATGCAATCTCTAAATTTTAAATACTTGAAATGTGCCGAAGTTGAATGAGGATCGGCTTCATCCCTTGATTTAAAGTTCTGAAAATGTATTCTATGAAAAGTGTGATTTCCACAAATCCCAAGTCGACCAAATCTCGTGGTTGAAACCTGCACTTCCTTTCCTTTAAACTTAAGTGACAACCTCATTTGTGAAAACAACGAGAACTTGTAGTTAGTTCTTGAATAACTACACAAAAAAACTTCATGACTTTCCGTGCCTTCCGTAGTAATCCTGACTTCATAACAAAATAAACAATAAAATACAAAGGTTTAAGTGGTTAGCTAAAACGAAAGATTTAACTTAGATGAAACACAACAAATGCATAAGGAGGTGGAATCCTATGGTCAAAAATTAGGGTGCAACAGATGCCCCTATTTAAGTTACTTCTATTCGGAGATATGAAGATCGAGATCTTCGTCTCGACGAGATAGGAGTGACTTAAATATAAACATTGCATGAATTTTTGGCCCTAAGATGCCACCGGATGTAAATGATATGCAATGATATGAAAATGCTAGACAGAGAGGTCCTGTGGGGAAATGATGTCACAGGGGGATAACCGGACACAACACACGGGAAGAACAAACTCAATAAAGCGAGACCCCACAAGGAAAGATAACAATCAGCATCGTAGATTCTCCAAAATGAAGATAAGATATGATAATACCACCAGGAGTACAGTAGCTTGGTCAGTGAAACGAGGTCTTGAAGGTGAAGGATGGCCCGCTACCAGCGTGTGACGGCCTAATCAAAGGTGTTCTATTGAAGCAAAGAAACGCGTGCTACCCACTGTTAAACGTATGGTAGCATAAGCAAAGATATCTGACCAAAAGGAAAGATTGTGTATTACCTACTACCATATGATAGTCTAAGGGAAGGTATCTGACCGAAAGAAGAGGTGTATTACCTACTATCGAATATATGACAGTCTAAGCGGAAGTAATAACCAAAAATGAGGAAAGATTACCTACTACCATATGATAGTCTAAGGGAAGGTATCTGACCGAAAGAAGAGGTGTATTACCTACTATCGAATATATGACAGTCTAAGCGGAAGTAATAACCAAAAATGAGGAAAGATTACCTACTACCATATGATAGTCTAAGGGAAGGTATCTGACCGAAAGAAGAGGTGTATTACCTACTATCGAATATATGACAGTCTAAGCGGAAGTAATAACCAAAAATGAGGAAAGATTACCTACTACCATATGATAGTCTAAGGGAAGGTATCTGACCGAAAGAAGAGGTGTATTACCTACTATCGAATATATGACAGTCTAAGCGGAAGTAATAACCAAAAATGAGGAAAGATTACCTACTACCATATGATAGTCTAAGGGAAGGTATCTGACCGAAAGAAGAGGTGTATTACCTACTATCGAATATATGACAGTCTAAGCGGAAGTAATAACCAAAAATGAGGAAAGATTACCTACTACCATATGATAGTCTAAAGGAAGGTATCTGACCGAAAGAAGTATTACCTACCATCAAATGTGTGACAGTCTAAGCGAGAGTAATAACCAAAAAAAGGAGGAAAGATTACCTACTACCATATGATAGTCTAAGGGAAGGTATCTGACCGAAAGAAGAGGTGTATTACCTACTATCGAATATATGACAGTCTAAGCGGAAGTAATAACCAAAAATGAGGAAAGATTACCTACTACCATATGATAGTCTAAGGGAAGGTATCTGACCAAAAGAAGAGGTGTATTACCTACTATCAATATATGACAGTCTAAGCGGAAGTAATAACCAAAAATGAGGAAAGATTACCTACTACCATATGATAGTCTAAGGGAAGGTATCTGACCAAAAGAAGAGGTGTATTACCTACTATCAATATATGACAGTCTAAGCGAAAGTAATAACCAAAAGGAGGAAAGATTACCTACTACCATATGATAGTCTAAAGGAAGGTATCTGACCGACAACAACACTGGAGGTTGTCAAGCTTTGACGGTGATCTCTGGGAGAGATGCAGACCGACTGATTAGCAAAATACGTGCTGAACTCATTGGTGAGTAAATTCTTGAGGAGTATCTTCTTTGTTGTAGTTGTAGATGTCGTTGTAATTGTCGTAAATGTCGTTGTAGACCGCAGATGTAATTTGGAGATTGTAGATGTAGAAACTTTGAGATTGTAGAACTTCACCGGGGATCTTCGGAAGAGATGTGAGCCGGTTAAATTGCATTGTATGTCTTCTTGTAAAATTTTCCTTGACTTCTCTGGGGAGATGTTACTTGATGGAGATAAGCTTATGTGATGATCTCATTGGGGAATTCATTCTGAGGGTAAATGATATGTCTTGTAGAAATTGTCGTTTCATCGTTTTGAACAAGATTCTGATCAAAACGAGTTGCTCGAATAAAGAGATTACTTGCAATCCAGATGCATATTATCGAGGAATCCTTGTAATATTTGCTGGAGAAATATTTGTCTTCAATAGTTGTCTTCATAAAAATCCTTCCTGGGGAGTCAGGTGCAAAATAAATGCACATTGAATCCAATATTCAAAGGTTGGAGAAATCCATAATGTGATGGCCGAGACTGAAGTTCAATTCAGGGAATAACTGAAGAGAAACTGTCAACGAGACCCGACCATTGAGGTATGAACTCAAATGGGAACGCACTAAAACAACCGTCTTCCATGAGAATCGAATTTCATGGGGAGAGTAGAAATATCGTGTTCTTTCTGCCTAGGGCTGAAAATTCTACTTTGAAGGAGAAGACACGCCCAACCATTCAGGGATAAACACGACCAAAGCGACAGAACAAACAACAAAAGGATGCAAAGAATGCATATGCCATGTGATCTATCTATATGTTATGCGTATGCTGATGCTGACAAAACAGACAGAGATGGAATAAACATCTCGGCGGAGGGCACTCAAACCTAATCTTCATAAGTCAAACATAGTTTGGAGAATGTACACTTGCTTTTGGAAACCTAAAGCTGTTGAATATGCCAGAGTCGAGGCTTCATGGGGATGAAATAAACATCTGCTTCGCCTTAAATTTCATATGGCCCAATGAGAAAAGGTCGTCTCGTCTAGATGCCCCGCTGTCCTCGAACTCTTGTAGAGGTTCGCAGAAGCTCGACGTAACTGCCTCTGATTGATGATATAACCGAGTTTTCAAACTTGTGTTATAAGTAAAGTCAAACTTGTATGGATCAAAACCTCTTGGAAAATTACTTGCCCCAGGTTAGCAAAGTCTTCAAATTTAAATCGGTGGTTTCTTCATGTAATCTCTCTAAGACATCAGGCAAATCTGGCCAGTCAGAACTGTCAATTCTGAAACTGTTAATGCATTACATATGTTTGTCTTGAAGTTTTGAAAATAGATATCGCGATAACTTGTGACAAAATCACTAGTTAGGATATTAATTTATGATGCCAACGTCAGGTTGAGCATAGCTCATAGGAGTCAGGAAACAATATCTCATCGAGTATGCTTTCAAACTAAACCTTACTTCAATTAGGACTTTGTGGGTTATATATATATATGGGTTTATGATTTGTAAATAAGTGGTCAAAGTATTTTTGTGCCCCCAACCAAATTTTTGGAAAGATGTTCATTTTTGATATTACCCTGACCCAGGCTAAAATGAGGTTTTGACATGGGAGAGAAAAAACAGATCTTTTCTCAAAGCTTAAAAGAAAGGTTGACTATTTCTGGTGTTATTTAGGATGTCTGAAACAAGAATGCCTTACGTCATTAGTAGGTTTTTTATCCAAAAGCATACGAAAAGAGATCCTGCGTTTTTACTTCATCATCCTCCCCCCAATTATTCACCATAGTGAGAGAATTGGATATAGTTGGCATTATGATGTTTTACGAGTGAAACGAATGGATTTCTTCAAGACAAACATTTTATTGCATTAATTATTCAAGATAAACAAGCCATACAAGCCAAATATGCTTTTAATCGAAGAAATGAAATACGCATAAGCAAAAAGAAAACACCCTGGTGAGCCCTTCTTAGGATTTTATTCAGCCTTTGCATGGAATGGAAAAGCCTGCAGAATTGTCTGATGTGTCGCCTTCGGATCCATTTTCAGGCACTATATTGGTACGAGCTTCCCGAATAACCTTGGATCATGTTCGCGGAGGATGAACCATGCTGAGGTGGGGGATTACCTTGCACATAAGGAATGGAACCTTTAAAGGATAAAATTCCATCCCTAACCAACCTTTGAACATCTGCCTTCATACCGTAGCATCTTTCAATATCATGGCCTGGAGCACCTTGATGGTATAGGCAGAATTTGTCAGCTTTGTACCAATACGGAAGTTTCTTGGGTATCTTGGGCGGAGCTCTCGTCTGGATGTGACCTTTTTTAATCAAAGTTGGGAACAAGTCAGTGTACGTCATCGGTATGGGATCAAACTGATCGTTGGCTGTCCGATTTTGTTGATTTTGTTGATGTTGTGGCTGCGGATACCCTTTCTTGGATCGTCCTTGCTGCACAAAATTTACTTCATGTTCTCTTTTCTTCGTAAAACCATTCCCATACTTCTTAGCATCATTGGGAGCACTTCCTTCCTTGACTAGTCTTCCTTCACGAACACCTTCTTCTAAACGCATCCCCATATTGACCATTTCAGTGAAGTCGCTGGGTGCACTTGCCACCATCTTCTTATAAAAGAACGGATCTAGGGTCTTTAGAAAAATCTTAGTCATCTCTTTTTCCTCCAATGGTGGTATGACTTGAGCGGCTAACTCGCGCCAACGTTGAGCATATTCCTTGAAATTCTCTTTGTCCTTTTGAGCCATGGCCCTCAATTGGTCACGGTCTGGAGCCATGTCCACATTATACTTGTATTGCTTGATGAAGGCTCCTCCTAGATCGTTGAAAGTTCTAATCTTTGCATTATCCAATCCCATATACCACCTGAGTGCAGCGCCTGTTAAACTGTCTTGGAAATAATGAATGAGCAATTGATCATTGTCAGTTTGGGCGGACATCTTTCTAGCATACATGATAAGATGACTTTGAGGACAAGTATTTCCTTTGTACTTCTCAAAATCAGGGACCTTAAACTTTGGCGGAACCTTAACGTTTGGAACTAAGCACAGGTCAGAAGCATTCTTTCCAAACAGATCCTTCCCACGAAGGGTCCTCAATTCTTTTTGTATTTCGGAAAATTGGCCTTGAAACCCATCCATCCTTTCTTCCAAACTCACAGTTTCGCTGGGTACCCTATGAGGAATTGGTTCGTCTAGGATATGTGGAGTAATATTCACACGCGGAGGTGCACTAGTCATTACAGCAGTAATGGTAGGGATAGCTTGGACGCTGGTCATGGCAGGGACCTCGGGAACAGGTGGACGATAACCGGCCGGAGTAAAATAAGGAGGCATTCCCCACGGGAAACCTGGCGGCATACTGTAGGTCATTTCAGCAACAGTAGACACCACTGGGATCGGTGTTGAAACTATTTCGGAGATAACGGTCCTTTGAACTTCTTGGTTGTTGAGTGCAGACTGGTTAGACAGAGCTTCAACTATACCATTCAACCTTTCCAATCTCTCTTTCAGAGTTGTAACTTCGTCACGGAGCACCATATTCTCTTGTTACAATTGATCCATCTTTTGGCGTTGATTGGCTCGAGTGTTATACTGGTGATTCAGTTTGAGACGTCGACTGACAGATAAAGACAGAAGACGAATGAGGACGCAGAAGAGGAGAGACACGTGCATATGTAAATGCTGGATGCATGATGCGAGAATGCTAATGCAAGCATGTAAGGATGAAATGTTTCATGGAACTCAAGTCCTTATAAACATTACAGAGTACCAAAGAAAATCATTTTAATATTTTTATGCATATATATTTTTATTGGATTACAAATAAATATCCTCTTAAGAGTCCTAGCATAATAGCTAAATAAAAGCTAAGAAAGCCCTAAGGAAATCCTTCATCGCACTTGTTGCTTTGTTCCTCCACTTGGATCTCCTTGAAGGTAAACTTGTCCATGATCAAAGTATAAAGAGTAGTTTGATAGAGGAAAATAAATCCTCTATCCCTTCTTTTGCTCTTGTTAAAAAATGAGAAATCGATCCCTTGTTTACTTGGATGAGAGTCTTTTGAACTTCTAATGATCCTCCGTGATAGGGGAAACTTCTTGTATTTGTCCTTTGGAGTTTCTTGGTTCTTCAATTGATGCCCCTAACTTCCTCAGGTCATCCAAGCTAGGACTCTTAAAAGAATATTTCAAAAAATATTTTCTATTTGTAATCTATGTTGGTTTTGTAATGTTTATAAATAAACTAGGAATTCCATGAAACTAATGCAATATGATGCTATATGGATGCAACAAACACAAGTAAGCACATAAGGACACAATGATAAACAAAGGAGGGGGACCCTAGGTTTGCAACGAGCATGGAGCAAAGGTATACCCATCCCCAAAGGATTTGGACTAAGGTTGATTGTACCTGCAGAACAAGGTTCTAATGAGGTTCCCAAAGTCATTAGCCCATCTTTCGGATATTATCAACTTCCCAAGTACTCGGGGGTTAATAATATTCTCAAGAGAACTTCTTTTGAGTGTAGCATCGCGTAGCACTATTTCGGGGGTACCCCCTCATAGCCTCGCACTACGTCCTAATAAAGGCCAAAGTGGGGTTAAGGTAACTACGGTCCTCAATATCATAGGCTCCAACATCGAATATAGTGCATGTTTTCACGATTAAAGACTCGTTCAACAATACAATTTTCGAGAGGGCCTCAATTGAGCGTGATTTTCAAGTCAGCTTGGTCGGGATTCCACCCCCTATAAGCCTCTTTGAACATATCACTATCCTATCTTAATTTCTCTCAAGTCCGGGTGTAGGACTTTGTCTCACCACTCAAAGGTATCAACCCAAAGACAATAAGCAAACAAGTAAACAATTATACAAATAACAAATATAAAGCAATAAAACAAGATAGGGAGACCCACTAAGAGTCCCCAGTGAAGTCGCCATTTCTGTCGCGGTGAAAATCGGATACCAAACTATTGATTAGTTTGAATCTTTAATTCATTTTGCAACCGAACTTTGATTTGTCCAAAGGAAGGGATAAAGATCGAAATTCCCACAATGCAATGCAAATGCAAGCTAGGTTGTTTATAGGTTCGGGGGTTGGTTAAACTTAGGGAAGGTACTAGCATCCTAAGTTTCTGTAGTACTCTACAGGAACCTCTTGTTTTACGTTTGTTTACTGCTATGTGCTTATCTGCTTAAGGGATGAAAAGACCCTAGGGGTTTATTTCTAAGTATACTCGATAAGGCATCGCACCTTGTGCCTACATATCCTTACGGGAGTGGAATCAGAGTATGTTGTAGTTCACCCTAAAGGGTTAGAGGAGTTCTTTGACTGTGGTCAAAGTTCCTACGGGTTTAGGGTAGTTGTTTTGATTGGGTTTAGGAGAAGAGATGAGTCTTCATTTTAAGGGAGAGATAACCGCCACAATGTAAGGGAGATTGTAGGAAATGGTCTTTGCATCGTCTTAAGAAAAGGTCTTACATACTCGGATGGTCGCCAAGCATGCCTTTGTCGTTCTTAAGGCAAAGTCCCTACATGTTTGATTGTATTGTTGTGGGGGTGGAGATTATATCTCACTTAAGATGATTAACATCTTTTCTCTAAATGTGTTTGAAAAGTTTGTATTGTGTTTGATTGTTTGTTTCTATGTTGTGAAGATTAAGGTCCTTCCTATGGGGTAGGTCCTATCCTAAGCGATCAACTTGAATGGACTCAAGGATCGAGGGGAATATGATGCATATGATGTGCAACTACACACAACGTTGAATTATGTGTAGGTTTTTCCTTTGGACGGGATGCACCGCAATAATATAGATATGGTAATGTAAATGACAGTAGGGTAAATTGCGGAAAAGTAAACCATACAAGTACGCATGAAAGCGCTGAGGTGTAGGTGCAAGTGTCGTGAGTGTGCACGATTAATTTGTATAATGTTGATGATTGATTTTAATGATGTGATTAATTTTAATCGATTGATTGTGGGAGAAGAAATTGTATTTGATTTGAATTATGAGAGGAGTTGATTTTAGACGGGATTAATCCATAAATTAAATTCCAAGTTTTAGATAAAAGGCTAATAATGATTTAATTTATTATAAAACTTAAGTGAGGGGATTATTTTATTAGGGTTATTGTTAAATCATGTTGATTAAATTAATATTAATTTTATTATTTACTTCTAAAAAGGACTAAATGCTAGAGGTTTTTCTATGACCCAGAGTTTTTGTTAGTGAATAAAGTACTTAACTTAATTTAAAAAGTTAATAATTGAGAAAGTTAAAATTAAATTAACAAAACAAAAAAAAATACTCCCATAGGAGTTAATAGAATATTTTAAGTTGATTTTAGTTATTTTAAAAGAAAAGGTTGATTGAATAAATAATTAGATAATATGGGTTTTTAAAAGGTTAAAAAGATAAAACTGATTTTCGATTAATAAAAGGTTATTAATTTATTTATGAAAAAAGGTTTGATTAATTAGTGTAGGTTTGATTAGCGGAGATTATGGTGATTAGCATGTGATCAGTGTGGTGAGTGTGTGCGAGGGATCAAATTACAAAATATTGAAACGAAACCCTAGCCCCTCTTTTCGTCCCCCCCTAAATTGAGACCCCTCGATTTCTTTCTTCTTCTTCACTTCGCTCGATCTCTCGCCCTTCATCTTCTTATCTTTCAAAACCTGGAACATAAACAAACCATCAAAGATTTCAATAAGTTTTGACGCAAAAACGGATTACCACGAGTTTTGGATAGCGGAGGTTCGCAATCGCAGGACAGCTGTTATGTAGGTGGTGATGGCTTGGGATCGTCGCGAGCGGTTGATCTCCGGCAACGCGCCTTCAAAGATCTTCCGATGGTTTCACGGTGGCTGGGATGAGGGTGGCTTTGACGGTGGCGGCAATCTCAGAAGATGAGTCTTCTTCTCTTTTCGATTTAGGTTTCTGCTGAGTTTATCGGTTTTTTGTGAAGGTGTTGCGTTTTTTCTTTTGTGGTTTACTGACTCTGGGGTTTCGTGATTCCAATCGTCCCCTTTTGAGAATGGTTCTTCCTCTTTTTATAGACCTCGAAAGACTCGTAGTATTGATTTGAGTTGAATGGTGATAACTTTCTTTCCTCTTCGGTTCAAGAAATGTCCGATTTTGCTAATTATGATTTTGTTTTGATGATGGTCATTAAGGTTGATTTTCAAAGACTTTCCTTTTTTGAATTGAACAGGTCTGCAGCATGTCAGAATATGTGGGATGTTGGTTTTGGAAAGTATCGTCAGCTTCTGATTCTTGTTGGACAAACTTAAACTTCCTTTCCGTTTTCGACTAGAACACATTGTGGGGGATTCTAGAGCGCTTGGGATACACAGAGGAATCTTAAACATCACAAATTCCTTCACAACACATCATAAAACAACTCAAGGTCTAGCCTGTAGTTTCCATACATTATTATCATGACATGCCTCCCTTCACGTATCTACTCTAATGACAAATTGTGTTCAATGTTGATAGGAGATGCAACATCCTCAGAAGCGTGTCTTCTTAACATTCGAGAGGGACCATTTCAGTTTTTGTTGGAAGCTCGAGCTACCTGAAGTTTCTACTCATTATCCGTGAATCTCCTGCTCATACCATTATTTCTTTATGTTCATTCTTATTAGATCAGTTGATTGGAGCTTAAATCTCAGAATCTCATATTTGCAGGTTACATTCAAGCATTTACAACTTTTGAAAGTGTTAGCGGATTTGGAATGCGAGTTTGGGGAGAAAGGCGTGAAGATTTTTCGTATGGCTTCTCGCAGAGAGGTGGTTTCTTTTTTCCTTTAGCTGAAAGCGTAGATACATCTTGTCCTTTTTCCACAGCCTTCATCCATTGGAGATCGCTTAGCGTATTTGCAGATACCACTTCTTTTCCTTTCCGCTTTCTAGTAATACTACCGTTGTCAAAAGCTTTGACCTTATCATCCTTATTTACCGCAGAGTATACCCAATCTGGAAGTTCATGCTCTCTCATGAGACGAGATCTGAAATTCTCCTTAGTCTTCACCTCATTTTCGATGGCATTCTGATTATCGGTTTTGTTTTGATAGGTTGGAAGGTTCTGCGTGGGTGCGGCAATAGCATTATATTCCTCAACTTGTTATGCTATGGGAAGGTATGGAAGTGGCATCCCACATCCTGTCTGCTTAAGAGCGGTTGTTGGACTCAGTGGTTGGCTTCCAGGATCAAGGTATGATATACTGATAATAACTTTAGAACATGTATTATTTTCATCAGTTTCACGAACCTTTTGTTGTGTCGGCACCTGTTACCTTGCAGGAGCTTAGGGACCAAGATGGAAGTGTCACATGAATCACGAAGGCGAGCTACTTCGTTACCGATTTTACTATGTCATGGAATCAATACATATTCTATATGCTGGTATAGCTAATTCGCGAAGTCTTCGAATCAACCGTATGATCTGGTGTAGAGTCGGCTAGAGGTTATGGTTGATAGTGTGAAGTGGTTGCATGAAGTTTGTTGAAGCCTACATTGTGTTGATTGTGTCTTGAGAGTTGGAGGTAGCTTTAGTTCTTGTGAAGACTCCTTAATCTTTTCTCAGTATGAGTTGCTATGTTTATGTTACAACGACTTGCTACTGCTTCTTACTTTCATTGCAGATGTGACACTGCGGGTACAATAGGAGTCACATGTTGGATCCTAGCTCATGGTAGAAACTGATAATAAATCCTCCTTGATGCGTGCACATAGAACATCCTTCGAAAATAATTGTTATGAACAAAATGAATGTTCAACGGCGGTTTAACCTTGCCACTTTCCTCGCAGGTCTTGAACATTTGGAAGGGGATGCTGTTTGATGGCGTGTTTAGATGGATGATTGGCCTTGGGTGGTTCGTGGAGACAAAGTTTTCTTTTCATAAGAGAAAAGACTCGGAGCCTCAAGGTTAAACATAAACATAAATCGCTAATTCTAAAGACTTGCCATCACTATATCCTTCAACGCGATTCGTCACGAGGTAAGGTTGTTTCTACACCAGGAAAAAAAAATGGACCAGACTCGCTGTTTTATCAGTGAATGCTTCAATGTGGTTTTACTTTTGAGTTGTGTTGCAGGTTGTAGCTGAGCCTTGACCTGTCGGTGACAGGTTTAATGTCGTCAGGTAACCGTCCCCGTTTCGCCTTAATCATGTACTTCCTGTTTGATGCTACGGTTATGCCATAATTATGGACCGGTGCATAGAATGCAATTCTCATGAAGTGAGGTGATGAGCTAGTAACTTATCAATAGCACTAGTTACTAGGAAAATGGATTGATGCAGCCGCAGTAGCCCGGGCGATTTCATGTCGGTTTTGGTTCTTGAATCAATAACCCCGTTTCGAATTCTCTTTCCCTTTTAGGCCCATCAAATGATTTAGTTTTGAAGCTGCTTTGGAAAGAAAATAACTCTGTTTGGAACATGTCTTGAAGAGTGTAATAACAGTAGTTTTGTCTGTGCTGTCTTGGCTAAAATCTGCTGATCATTAATTTAATCTGCTATTTCTAACAAAACTGGTGCGTCTTCAACTGCAGGTGATGGTATCACATTAGGCGCATAAACAGACGGAAGCCATGGTATGCCGACAAAAGGCACATACGCACGAATGTGATAAGAAGTCTTATATGCGTCTCAAGTGTAATTATTTGTTTAGATTTGGCATAATTCTCACTTGCAGTGGCAACAACGATCCTTAGCTAATGTTGGTGTTATAACAGTACAACATCACGTGTGTGTTTGTGAAGATTTTCTGTATCTTATGGCATAGCCTGTTTCTTCTTCTTACTGTTTTGCAGCAGCCCCTTAAATTTGTAGCTGCTTTCGGTAATTTGCATCTTCAAACATGTCAGTCGGAGTAAGAGGTGTGGAATGCAGCTTGGACTGTGCGGCGGGAGCCTTGTGATGACGTTGTTTATTTCTTAGAACTCGGGTTTATCATTGAATAATAAGATATAGCAAATTGTTCTCTAGTAGTTCCATAAGTGTAATTTAGCCCTTCGGCTTGTATTCGGTCATCACTATGCAGTTTGATTCAACTGGGTTTAACACTTCTTATAGTAGCTTGGCTCTTAACTTGCATTTGTGTAAATGGAAATGAACCATTTTAAACTTAGTAAAGAATAACGTGTTCTAAAGCGTACATCACCTTCTTGAATTCGGTGGGACTTAAATCCACCAAAATGTTATTATCATGTTGAGCCACTTTTTCTGGACACTGTATTTGAGCAAAGTACCCCACACCTTGATCTCTAGTTTGCATAGTTCAAAATAATTCTTAATTCTAAGAAGTTTAGCATCAAATGCCAATCCAATATATCCCGAGATAGCCTTGGGCTCAACCAGCATAACGTTTAGCATCACTATATTTAGTTTGCGAATTCCATTTTATTACTCATGGTGACACAACTTCCAGCAACATCAGATCTTGTTCTTTTTTGACAAGGAACTTTGAAGTCTTCACGTGATAATAACAAAACTTGGTCTTGAACTCTGGCTTGACTTTCCAGTAATAAATTTAACTTTTGGACTTTGGACCAAATGCAATCTCTAAATTTTAAATACTTGAAATGTGCCGAAGTTGAATGAGGATCGGCTTCATCCCTTGATTTAAAGTTCTGAAAATGTATTCTATGAAAAGTGTGATTTCCACAAATCCCAAGTCGACCAAATCTCGTGGTTGAAACCTGCACTTCCTTTCCTTTAAACTTAAGTGACAACCTCATTTGTGAAAACAACGAGAACTTGTAGTTAGTTCTTGAATAACTACACAAAAAAACTTCATGACTTTCCGTGCCTTCCGTAGTAATCCTGACTTCATAACAAAATAAACAATAAAATACAAAGGTTTAAGTGGTTAGCTAAAACGAAAGATTTAACTTAGATGAAACACAACAAATGCATAAGGAGTTGGAATCCTATGGTCAAAAATTAGGGTGCAACAGCACCTCGAGAGCAATCCTTCGGAAATTCAACGAAGGCAAGATCCAAGAATTCGATTGTTTTGAAATTTATTTTGGGAAGATTGTATAATATGATTAAGAATAATAGTTTAATTTAATTAAGAAAAATAGTTTTAATTTTCATATATAAAATTAATTAATCGATTGCTTATAAAAAGATTTTGAGAAAAATTAATCATAATTAATTGTTTTGAGAAAAATTTAATATCTTAAAAAAAAGAGTTTTGACTTAATTAATAAAGCATATTTTTTAAAATATTATTTGATAATAATTTTAAAATATATTTTTTTTAAAAGAATAATTTGAATTTTCTTATAAAAAATCTAAAAGTAATTAAAAATATCTTTAGAAATTTCAATCAAATTGAGTGGGAAAAAAAATTGGAAACCGAAAGACGGAACAACCACAACTCAAGGGCATGCGCCTCGAGAGCGGTTGTCCAAGGACCCAAGAGATGCTAGACCTCAAGAGTCCACTACTTTCTTTAATTAAAAATAAAAGATTTTTATTAATAAACACTATTTGAAACTAATTAATAAATGACGAAATTTGTTGTAATATTTTCAAATCTAAAACTCATCATTCATTAGTGCATATGGAAAAGGATACTAGGCACTACTTAATGGCACAACACGGACCGGTTCTCTGCACAGCAACTACGGAAGCAATGTTTTTTAGACAAAATAGGAAAAGCCATGATCTAGCAACCAAGAAAAAACTGCAACATTATTTCTTAAAAGATCATTTCTCTAATAGACTTGCACGACACCGTCATGGTAGAACAAAACATCATCAGAATGTCAATATGTCATTAAATCAAAATAACAACGAAAAAACTATATCATTAATCGAATTGAAACAACACCCGGACATCGAAAACAAGGGAATGGAAAATTAGCATTGAAAACAAAATCCTTATGAAATTCAAATGTTAGAAAATTAACCGTAATATCGTGATTCTTGCTGTCGGAGTGAAAGTAACAGAGCCTTTGTAGGTATGCTGCTTTAAGCTCTTGTCGTGTAACCGAAATGATGTCGCCATCCATGAATTGAAACAGAAATGGCTGCCGCGGTCTAGTATTTATCAATCAAAAACATAACAGGAACCAGCACAAACTCACATAAACCGAGCAAATTGAAAAGACGAACAAACTAATGGCAATGGTCTAAATAGAATTAGCATCAGTTTATTTCTAACATCTATTCCACAAATCATCACATTGATCCAAACAGTTCATAAATTCAGTATGATTCACTAGAATTTAACATTAGCTAACTGAGATATCAGCAATAATTTGAAAAAAACTAATGTACTTGAATCTCAATTGAAGCAAAACAACATCAGCTACATGATATTCATATCATTTTCAAAGCTTACATCACAAAGAAATTACTGCAATAAAATTCAGAAGCTCAAAATCTAAGACCAAATTGAGAAGCAGCAATAATAGAGTTCCAAATCTCATCCACGAATCAGAACAAATAGCAGTGATAACAATTTAAACTAAAAACGAAACAGAATTAAAATTAGTATTGAAAGCAAACCAGAAACGAAATAAAGTCATGTAGTAGCACCGAGTTAGCTTTTGCTGAGGCTGAATCCACAAGGTCCGTGGCGATCCAGCATGATGGATTTCAAGTTTTGTGGTGCGAGTTGATGCAGCTGCGGTTGCTGGGAAATCTTCGCTAAAACTGAGTTGCCGCTAAGACGAGCCAAAGCCAAATTGTCATCGCGTGTTGCTTCAATGTTTTTGTGGTAACTCACCGTGAATTTTCTGTTGCTGTTGCCAGAATAGATAGACAAAGGAACTCCACAGCTACTACGTCTGCCGGATCTACAGCCTAAAACCAGCTTTAATCAGAAGGCTGAGTTGCCGCATGAGTATCGAGTTGAAGAGACTGCTCCATAAGGTGGAACTCGGCGAGATCACAGCGAGAAGCAACTCGAGTTTGAATCTTGAATCAAGAAAATCTAACACCTGCATATAGATCAATCACAGACAGCGACCCCAACACAGAAAACCACCTTCGCAGCTTCTTATTATGATTGTTTCAGTAGTGTGTTGTTGAATTTTGAATGCCAACAATTTAACCTTGGCAGCAACTACAACTTTAGCAGAACAATATCAGTTAAAAATAAAACGACAAACTCAACCAAAACGCATCCGAATTGCGATGAGACCAAATCGAAATATATATACCAACTATACAAAACTAACATTATGAGGTTTTGACTAACATAAATTCAGACCGTAATAATACCAAAGTCGTGTAATTGTGTGAATCGTGAGCGCAACCTATATACTTTTTGCATTCATTTCTGTCCCCAAAAGCTTGTCACCGTCTTGTCTCAAAACGTGACAAACCGCCGAGTCCTTCGTCACTTAGGAGTGTTGCTTTGAAACCATGGCATAGTTGTTGTGTGGCCGTTGCGTATCACTGAAGGTGTGTATGTGACTTGAGATAATGATGGTCGGAGCACATGGAAAGCATCTCCAGAGTGTGTTGCAGTGAATCTGCTGCTACGAGGCCGGGTTGGACATCAACCTACTATCGGCACGGATATGAGACCAACGATTTACAAGACCACCAAGTTGTTGTTGTAAGAGGCGTCGTTGTAACCGCGTAACATAATCGATTTTGGTTCGTTATCACCATGCCGAATGGTAATAATGCACCCCAGTTAACCAAACCAATGTTCCAGACCCGAGTCACTATTAATGCTGTGAGCTGTTGAGTTCTTTCGGTACTAAATCACAGCAATCAGGGCGTTGTCATTAATGAGTTACAGAGATGAATAACTTGGAACCCTTGTTTGCTAATGACGATATGCTCCCGCAGATTAAATAGGTGGACATTGCGTTAAACCAAATTAATATCAAACTGTTAGAACCTCTTAACCTTCACAAACAGCAGATAGCAAACTAAACAGAACAGAGACAAAAATTCACAAAAGTCAAAAACGAAGGAAACATGGCTAAGTTAAAGATACAACCCTTGTGAGTGTGGCTATAAATTCGGAAACACGCGAGCCTTTGAATATGTTGTGTAGCTGTTGTTGAAGAATGTTACTCACTCGGAGCTTTATTAAACTGATGCTTCAGACTCCAAATCCTGAAGGAAATCGCCTTTGTTAGGTACAGGTCAACAAATTAATACACCAGAAATCCGAATTGAAGCTTCAGCAATGCGTTTCTCTATTCGCAATGCAAGCTACGATGGTGAATCGCAAATGAGGTTGAAGGTTTGAGTCGTTTTTGGGTTGCGATTCACGTGGGTTAAGGGAGAAGAAGGAAAGTCACGATGGGTTTTTTTTATGGTGACGAAAAGAGGACCTCCGATGATGGTGTTGGGTAGAGTTCAGGGGATAAAACACAGTGGTGGTATGGCTGATTGAATCATGGTGGTGGAACGAGGTTCTCGTTGGAAAAGAAGAAGGGTTTTTATGGTGGCGGTCGTCTAGGGTTTTAAAGGGAGACGAAAATGGAGAGAAAAACGGAGGAAGGAAGGAGAGTTGATGGAAGGTTTTCGATGGCGGTGAGTTGTTTTTTGGGCGAAATGGAGGCGTGATGTGGGTTGAACTATGGAAGAAGGAGAGAAACGGGATTAAAGATGACGATGGTTAGAGGAAAATGGTGATGGATTGTAATGGAATGAGGTTTAACGGCGGCTTTCGATTTGCAGAGGCAATGAACAGTGATTTTCGATTTAGGTTTTTTTTTCAGAAAGGGGATGATGAACAGTAGCTGACCCTTAGGGTTAGAAAGGGGGCCTCCGTTTAAGGTTAGGGTGAACAGTGTCCCCTCCTTTTTAGGGTTCCCGTGAACAGTAGCTGACCCTTCCCTTATAACAAGAAAAGCTGAGCCATTCTCATCATAGGCCCAATGGGCCTCGTTCATTTCCACTTCCAATTCTTTCTCTCTTTTTTTTTTCAATTTTTCTTTTCTTAATTTTACTAATCACTTACTTCTTAATTAATCCATGACTATTAATAATTAATAATAATGCTAATAAAAACTATATATTAATATAAACATGAAATATATATAAACTAACATTAGTATAAATATAGAAAATATTAACAATAATTATTAAAATAAGTATTAACAAATAACAATTAAATAAATGTTAAACATATGAAAACAAGCTAAAATTTATAAAAACGAAAAAAGATAATTACTAAAATATTATTAGTAAAAAAAATTTAAGAAAATAATATTCACAAAAATGTTCTTAGGCCACGTGTCATGTCTTTATTGGTTAAAAATTTAAAAATTAACCAATTGCAAGCGGACACGTGTCTAAATAACCGAAAATAAGCGGGCAATGTAAAACAGAAAATAAAATTGAAAAAGGTGAAAATAAATAAAAATGGGTCGGACAAATTTAGGATATGACACTTTCAAATCCTCAATAGCCCACCCAATAGCACTTTATATCTTTTGAGAACATTGACCAACTTGTCTTCTTGGATTGTTTTAAGGTTAGAGCTTATAATAGTTGGACATTTACCGTCAGTGTCAAGGAACACATACATAAGATTTTTAGGAAGTTGTTTCAACTCCGTACTCTTTTTTGTCTCTTCATTCCCTTCCACAATCTGAGGTTGTCTTAAATCTTCCCACCTGTGTGATCGAGATCCTTTCAAAGGGGCTTGTGCTTCTATTATGGCTAGCACTTCCAACTCTCTTTCGCCAATTGTTTCGTTTGGTTCAAAAATTGACATACTCAACACTTTTTCTAAAGGTGAGAGAGATACACCATCGAGATTCTCATTTGTGACCACTTGATCAAGCACTTATATGTTGCTGCTTGTGCAAAAATCATTTTTGTGCTTTATAGTGTTTCTCACATAAATCTTCAAGTCTTCATCATAAACCTTCAACGTTATAGTACCTCCTTCCATGTCTATCAGCACTCCACCAGTCTCTAAAAATGGTCTTCCAAGTATAAGGGGAATATCCTCATCTTCCGGCATCTCTAGTATAAAAAAATCCACTGAAAACACAAACTTATAAATCTTCACCATTACATCCTCCACTACCCCGTAAGGTCGCTTCACGGAGCGATCCGTAAATTGAAGTGTCATTCTTGTATCTTGCACCTTAACGATACCCAATGTTTTATAGATGGACAACGGCATGAGACTAATACTTGCTCCCAGATTGATAAGATCTCTATTGAATGATCTATCCCCAATAGTGCATGGGATAGTAATGGCGCCTCGATCTTTCTTCTTCACCAGAATCTTCAGACCCTGTAAAATAGCACTACAAGTTTCAGTTTGAATAATCAGCTCTATATCGGTGGTTCGCTTCTTTGAGATGATATCCTTCATGAACTTGGCGTAGGTTAGCATTTGCTCGAGTGCCTCCAAGAATGGGATATTGAGTTTAAGCTTTTTAAACATTTCTAGAAAATTTTCAAAATTTTTCTCTTGTTGCCCCTTCTTCTTATTCCTCTGAGGATAAAAAAGCTTAATCGGTTTGGGCTCAATGACGGTTTTCTCTTTAACAACATGTTCAAGTGCCACTACTTCTTCATCAACTACCTCATTTTATTTGATCTCTAAATCAACTTCAAGCTATTGATCTTCGAATTCAGAATTTTTCTCAGGAACTTCCTTAGATTTTCCACTTCTTGTGGTCACAATATTAACACTTTTGTGATCCCTCGGATTTGTCACAGTTGCACTTGGAAGAGCACCTGGTGTTTGGGATCCTGACAATTGTTGTGCTATTTGACTCATTTGTACTTCAAGGTTATTTATAGAAGCACATGTGTTCCTCATATTACTTCTTGTTTCTTCTTGGAATTGAGAGCTTTGAGCGACCATCTTTTCAATGGCAATTTCCCAATCCGCTTTCTTTTGTACTTGTTGTTGTTGTGGTTGGTAAGGTTGTTGTTGCTGTGGTTGATATTGTTGTTGTTGTGGTTGGTACTGTTGGTATTGAGCTTGACTTTGTTTAGGAACATTCCCTTGTTGATCTTTCCATGCAAAGTTTGGATGATTTTTCCAACCTGGATTATAAAGGTTGGAGTAGGGATTGTTCTACTTCAAAAAGTTTATGTCCTCAATATGTTTTATGGTTGCAACACAATGAATGGTGAAGTGAGGTCCCCCACAGATTTCGCAATTTACTGCTTGAACTGGTTGCACTTGTGCCACAGTTTGAGTATCAAGACTCATCTTCTTTAACCTTCTTTCCACTTCCGCTGCAATCTGATCTTCCATCTTAACCACTTGCTCAGTAAGTTTCAAATCAATGGCCTTCTCTGGTTGACTTACACTTCGGTCATACAATTCTAAGTGCTCATTTGCAGCGATAGCTTCAATAACTCTTTTGATACCGGTGGTTGTTGAAAAATTAGTTGAACCACCGGCTGATGTATCAAATGGGTTGCTTAGTCTTCATTTTTAGACCATTTACAAAATTATGCATTTTTTCAGTTGCATCCATGTTATGAGTCGGGCATGAAACCAAACACCTCTTGAACCGTTTATAGGCATCTCCAAGTGACTCTCCATCCTTTTGTTTAAAGTTTACTATGTCGTATTTTTTTCTGATATAGACAGATGCAGGAAAGTATTCATTCAGAAATGTTGTCTCCATCTCTTGCCAAGTGTTAATACTTCCGGTAGGTAAGGAATAAAACCATTCTTTGGCTTCATCAGATAAGGTGAAGGGAAACATAACCAGCTTCTTTGCTTCTTCAGAATGCCCCTCAATTTTTAATGAGGTGCTCATGGTTAGAAACCTTTGAAGATGTTTATTCGCATCTTAATTGGTTCTTCCCAAAAAAGGTCTACTCTAAAGCTGTCGGATGGTTGATGGATGTAGCTGGAAGTATACAATAGTCACTAGTTGATTTACTATAATCAAACGCCCTGTTGGAGCATTTTCCCTTCCGTAATCTCCCAGAAGTCTTTCGGCTAGAGGTTGATCTCCATTCATGATGACTATTACAGGCTCTGTATTTGTGCCTGAATCAGTATGCTCTAAATGAATCACAACTTCTTCTTCATGCTCTGAAATTTCTGCTCCTGAGTTTGAAGTTGTCAGTGTTTCACGCTTAGCTTTTCGGCGTCTGGCGTGCAACAATCTTTCAGGTTCTGTGTCAAACAAATATAGAGCTGAGGGATTGCATCGCATACACAGGTTAGACAGATATAAGTAATAATAATAAATGATAATAAAAATAAATTTTTGCTGAAAGATAAATTTTGATTGCAGAGCAACAAAATTTCAATCGAATTAAAAATAAACTTATAATTTGGCAGTCCCTGGCAACAACACCAAAAACTTGATCAGAAAAATAGCAAGTGTACTATTTTTAACCAATGTAGTAATAAGGGACAAATTTCCCGAATATCGATCTCGCGGACTGCGTAATAATTATAAGTTATATTTTTAATAAATTGAACAAAAACAATTGGGTTTTTAAAAAGTACT
Source organism: Lathyrus sativus (assembly GCA_963859935.3). Lineage (NCBI taxonomy): Eukaryota > Viridiplantae > Streptophyta > Magnoliopsida > Fabales > Fabaceae > Lathyrus > Lathyrus sativus. Next base: position 128,036,705 of record OZ012741.1, on the reverse strand, counting down.
TTATAATATAATTTGACAATAGAATAAAATAACGATAAAATAAAAAGCCTTTAGACAACTATGAGAAGGTATGCTAGGGAAGGTGTATGAACTTTTCCTTGTAATAACATCAGGCCTAATTTTATAAAATCACTACTTAATTTGATCATTATCGGTTTTAATGGTTAGTTAACTCTAATTCCTTATCAAGAAAACCCTTTGGTATTCTCCCTATACCTCAATTCTTTGGTGGTATAAGAACAATATCAAGCAATATGATTTATCTAAATCATTTCAGTTAGGATAGTATATCCTCATTCCTAAGTGATAATACTATCAATTTATCGTATAAACATATTAACCGTGTTTTTCCAAACCTACGATCAACCCTAAAACAAATCCCATTTTCAATAAGAAAAGTGTTAAGATAATTATACGATAACAATAATTTTCATAAAATAGTGAAATTCCAATTTAAAAAGGGATAATGTTATTACACGATTAATTCAGGGACACCCCCTAGCATTGGGAGGTTTAGCTACTCATAGTGTTTACAATAGAATCAAAGTACAAAATAAAATCAGACATTACAAGATAGTGGATGAGAGTTGATCTTCAATTGCAGATGCTCACGAAAATTGTTCCTCCTCTAATTCTTGATCGCATGAACTATTCTTTCTGTTCCAATCTTTGCACCGTCCAAAAGTTCCCCTTTTCTCCTTCCAAACAGGACTAAATATCACAAATCCAATTCATCGGCCTCCTGAAATCCCCAGAATTCCCTTTGGAAGTCACTTACTCAAAAATTCTGAAAAATCACATTTTCCACGCTCAGGCCAAAACGGGTCGTGTCAGCTCCCTGCCCTTGGCCTCCAACCAAATCTTCTTGATTCTTGCCTGACACGGGCCGTGTCAGGTGACAAGCTGGTCGTGTCAGGTCTTCTGAGATCTTCAAAAATTCATAATCGGACTTTCGGAAAACCCCGTTTTCTTGCGTAAGTCATGCGGGTGATTAACCTTGTACCTGAAAATATTTAACATTACCAAAACGCGTAAAAAATTACCAGAATAACAAAATTCTCAAAGGAATAATGCGATAAGAAAAATTGTGAAAAGTAAAAGAAATAACGAAAACATCAATACTTTGAAATAAAGTGTTACCGATTGTAATGACTTTTTTCCAAACAAATGAGCAAAAACTCATAGAGTTGGTGACTGATCAGTAGCAACTGCACAATATGATTCGATATCTTAGCAGCAAACGGCTCAAACTCCAGTTCCTGCTCAGATACCTCAACAACAAAATCCCTATCATCAAGTTGTTGTTACACCAATTCTATACCAGCATTTGGCTTACCAACAACAACAATCGTATCAGCAACAAGGGTATCAACAACATCACTAGAATCAACAACAACATCACTAGAATCAACAATAACATGCTCCACAATAGCATCAGCCTAACCAACAAAGGGTGAGGAGGCCAGAGAGACATTTTGGTCCTCTTCCTGTACCATATGACCAAATCCTCCCTTATTTGCTAAAGGATGGATCAGTTAATTTGAGCGATCTAGCGCCTCCAACTATTATCCCTCAAGGATATGATGCCAACACTCACTGTGAGTATCATAAGGGTGCCCCGGGGCATACAATTGAAAGTTACGAAGCTTTCAAGCACAAGGTTAAAGACTTGATTGGCTCGAAGGAGCTCACCTTCATAGGGAACAATCCAAATATTGCAAGAAACCCCCATGTCGCCGCATATGGCCCATCAGTGAATGTTATTGAAGGGGTTGTTAAAGACCAGCAGAGTGGTCTCTGAAGAAGCTAGTTCAGTAGCAAGTCAGTCAGAAAGAGTTCAAGTCCTCAAATAAAGGCAATCATTATGCCATGTTTCCATTTTTGCATTCTTGTATTTTGTTTTTGTTTTTCAAAGTACCGGTTGCTTTAAACATTGTTACTTGTATCTGGTTTTATTAATAAGTTGATTATGCATGTTTTGAATTAATCTTTTTGTATTCACTCGTATTTTTTCATATTACCACAAAATACACACAAAAAATATATTCCCTCATTCACTTACTTTATCAAATTGTTGTTTTAGCAAAGATTGGAGGGAGGATGATGAAAACAAAATACCCATAAATGTTATGGTAAGATTTCGGATAAGATCTTACTGATGATGTACAAGCATTGTTTCAAACCCCCAAACAGTGGAGAGATTAGGAGTTAGTCCCTAGTTAACCACTTTGAGCCTAAAAGTAGGAGTTTCTTTTGGATATACAAACCCTTACACTTAACCTAGGGCAGGGTGTTGCACCCCAAAATTTGCCCAACCTTTTCCTTCTTGTGTTTGCATTAGCATAACATCATCATAGCATTATCATAGCATTGCATTAGCATTTATGCAGGGGATCAAGTGTGATATACATCGAGAGAGGCCTATCTAGAGGTTTTATTCAAGCTTGAGGAGTCACTAAAGTCACCAGGAAGTGGTTCATGCCCTTGAGAAGTTCAGATGCTTGTGTGGGGTTCATCCCCTGACTTAGAGGCTAACTGAAGATTATCAATGAGTTGGGAAACTATGATTACAGGTCATAAAATTACAGGTCAAGTTCAATACTTTGCATAACTCAAATGGACTTTTTTCCAACATGAAAGTTGCTCCGAATGGCGTCCTTGGGTCAACTAAACCTCAAGGTTTTAATGGGTTAGCTCATGGTGGAAGTTTGATAAAAGTCACTTTGGTGAAAACATGTGAAAAGGCATAGTTTGGTATTTCTTCAAAATTTAATCAAATAAGTCCATGTTTGTACTTATTTTGAGTGGAAATCTCATTTTAAGAACAATGACACTTTTACATTTTTCATTTGAAGCTTTCTTCATGACCTATTCCAAGATTTCTTCACACTTAAGTAACACTTTGAATCTAGGCCCTTAAGATTGAAACAAGGGATAATTTTGGACCCTAGATGTATCTTATGATGCAAGATATAAAACCAAATGGAGCCAAGGCAAAAATCCTCTTCCATGATCATTTTTAACACTTCACATATTTGAAAAAATCGAATTTTCAATCCTTGAATTCTCCCACTTTTCATTCATTTTCTCATTACCAATCAATCACACAACAATTATACACATTGTTCATCATCTTTTTGGAGAGAATTGGAGCAAGAATAGCATGGTAGCAACATGAAAAAGTGGTGAAAAACTCAAATTTGATTTTCAAGTTCCACTGCAATTCAAGGCTGTTCTTCGATTCAAACATCTCCACCAATAATTTTAGAACGTGTTCATACAATTTTCTTGAAGGTTTAGTGGTTGTGTGAAGCTCTAGGAAGTCAAATTCAGAGGTAATGGAAATTCAAGTTTTCTCCCTAATTATGAGTCTTTTCCATGCCATTTTTATAGCATTGCATTCCCCTGGAATAGTACATCATTTCTGGTAAAGAAAGATCCATTTTTATGACATTTTTGTGTTCTTGGAAGTTTGAGATTCAAACACGGTTTTGGAGTTAGAGGCCTTTTCACTGGAAAATAAGTACATATTTGAATTCCACTCGAAAAACTACGCAAGATTGGTCTAAAGAACGTCTCGATTGGTGGAGAAATAAAGAATATACGCGTTGAGAAAGCTCGCTGGAGGAGCACCGGCCGCCCCGACGGAGGGGCTGTAGTCTTTCCCTCTCACGTTTCTTTCAAATGGGGAAGAAGGTCCGGTTGCCGTCGGATTGGTTCAAATGAGAGACTTCTTCCACACATCCAACGCATCTCCTTGCGCCACACACACAGCCCAGTCAGCTTCATTAATCCCAGTGGTGCGCCACATCAGCCCAGGGACCTTCATCACTCCTGTTCAAATCCCAGCCATGACATTTCCATTAATTCACCTTGTTTTATTTATTTCCTTATGCTTTCTCATATTGTCATGTGTTCATTTTATTTTCTTTTTTTTATATGCTGACTTTAAATAATCATAAAAAATAGCATACTTAGTCTTTTTGATCCTCATTTTTTTGTGCTGAATCTTTAAGATGTCTAGGATTTAATAAAATTGGAATCACGATTTTATCACATTCTGAAACTTTATTAGAATTTTTTACATTTAAGTGGTCATAAAAAATATCCTAATCGAGTCATGATCTTGTGAATTTTCTTTGACCCTTCAATATGTCATTTCAAGGCCTAGCCTTTTGCAGGGATCTCATACACATATTGAGGTATTGTGATATATTTTTTTGGGAATTTTATTGTACCATTTTAGTTGGTTTTGGATGCTTTCTTTAACATGCTCCATTTTAACCTTTCTTTTGGTATACATGACATAATTTCAACTTGTTTGGCCATTTTTATTTGGATATTTTTGTTGTATCTCTCACCCCTGGTTTGTGACTTGATGTAGGGAATTGAAGATTTTTATTTGAATTTTTTAGCACCTTTTTCTATTTTTCTTATATTTTTGTATTCGGACTTGTAATATGGACATTCGAACGGACTTCGGTTTTATTTTGGCTCCAACGGCCTCGATTTATTTGTGTGGTGAACGCTAGGGTTCCTATTGCTTATTATAGACATTATATAGGATGTGTAGATCATTGATTGGATGGTTTTATCATACATAATTGCCCATTAGGTTCCATATTTCCATGATAATGCGTTATGATTCCTAATCGTAGTATACGTATGTCATTCGTAGATTTTATTGTCTCGTATCACTTTATAATCACTTGTGGCCAAGATTGCATGTTTAAAATAGGCCATTTTCCATTCATTATGGGCTTGAGGTCGAGATGGTTCTTCCTCCCTCACTTGCATTGCATGTTTACCTTTCTACACTTTGCATTTCCTGTATGCTGTTTATTTCATCTATTTTCCGTTGCTTCCTTTGCCTTTCCCTTAGGATCTCCATTCTTCCTTGTTCAAGGTAGAATGCAATAGACATTAGGCTTTGCAACCATGTATGACAACATTAGGGTAGTCTTCCCCTTTGCAAACTTCAACCATAGGACGAACATTGCATGATAACATTTAGGGTTGTGTAGTTTCCCTTAGAGGTCTGTTTCTCTTTCTCAACTTCAAACATTCAAAATACTTAATAAAGGATAACGCGTGTTTGTGCCACGAGCCTTAAGCTACTTGAGAAAGAGATGTGGGAGGGTTTCACTCACATAACTTGAATGTTTAGTGTGGCACCCTTTGGGTGACATGCGACGCATTCACTCTTAAGTCCAAGTCTTTAGCGCGACACGAGTTACAAACAAAAATCAAAACATTTCTCCATAAAAGACACAAAACAAACATTCAACTTCTTTCTGTCCTCTTGGACCTTAATCAGGAAAACCATTTTCATAAAGAGAGTTTCATTAACTCTCGGTTCTCTCGCAAACGGTAACGCCTAAGTCTCCAATGGTCGAGCTGCATACACCAAACTGCTAGAACCGATTGTTAACCCTACTCGGGTTAAAAACAACTTAAACCAAACTTGTGGTCTAGTTAGCCCGAGCTACGTTTGCTCTGATCTTTCATGCCGTGTGAAAGTACGTAGGCACGAGATGCGATATCTCGGCGAGCAACCTTCCCCCCTTTCACCCGTAGTTAGGCGAACTACGTTGACTCTGATTTCTCGTTCCAGACGGGAATACGTAGGCATAGAACTGTTGTGTTCTGCCGAGTCACTTTTCTTTTGTTTTGTCCTTAATTCTTTAGTTAGATAGTTAATCAAACCCTTTTAGATAAACAACAAGCGTGGATCCCATCGAGTACGATGGACGTGAGGGGTGCTAATACCTTCCCCTTGCGTAACCGACTCCCGAACCCAGACAATGGTTGCGATGACCATTCTTTTTCCCTCTTTTCTTTAGGTTTTCTCTGAGAATTTCCTTTCCCTACTTTGGGATAAATAACGCACGGTGGGGACTCTTCTATTTTGCCGGCGCCGATTTTCGCAGTAGCGACAGCTGGCGACTCTGTTGGGGACTGCGATGGTTCCCTATGCGAGTCTCGCCTTAGGTTTTTCCTCCTAGCTGTCTGGGTCATCCCCAGCAGCTGGCGACTCTGCTGGGGATCCAACGTCCCTTATGTGAGTCAGTCCTAGCGCTTGTTTGTTTATCTTGTAGGTTTTGTACATACCTGTTGTATCTTAGCTTTACTTTCCCGCATTTTATTTTCCCGCAGTTTATTTTCAGCATTATATTATATCCTTATTATGCTGTTGTGGGAGGGGATTGATTCTGATGAGTGATAAGTCAGACCTAGGCTTGAGTGTACCTAGCATTAGTTATGGAAAGTAGTGGGCGCGTGCTTGCTTTGCAGGTACTAGTGTCTCACGAAATCCACGCTCAAACGAGATTCTCCCGGTTGACTTCTTTTCTAGCCCTTTGGGCTTGAGGGGTTGTTGGTTTGGAGGGTTGTCGACTCTGGGGACCGATCATTTATGATTCAGCTAAGTGAGGCCGCTTCAAGAGATGATGATGCCACACCTTCTGGGTATCGTATCATCGCTCTTGAAAGTCTGTGACGCTGATGAACGCATAGGATGCCGTACCTTATCAGTGGATAGGTCCATACTTGTGAGAGGGATTGGGTTATGCAGGAAACCATAGCTCCAGATCACCCGGTTTTCTCTACAGTGTGAACTTTTGGGTTTGATATCAGAGGTCTTCAGTATCAGTGATCTATGTCATGCAGTGATATATGTTATGCAAAGGCGAAGCTCTGGTTATTCTCAAGCTACAGCACAATCAGCTTCTAATTATTATTGCTACAGCACAGCACAACTACCTTGATCCGCTATAGCATCCTTGCATTTTTGCATTTCTCATCTGCATTGATTACATGACATTGCATTAACATTGCAGGTGCATATTCCCTTTGATTCTAGCTATCTCGCTTGCCGTCATTCGTGCTCAGATACTTGTGCTTGTAACTACCTATGTGGTCTTCCATCTGTATATGAGGAGTTTTTTACTATTGCTGTCTGAGGGGTTTCCATTGTCATGTGTTTCACCCGGAACTAGAATCAAGGGAAATATTCCATATGCATATATACATTGTTAGCATTTTGCATATTTTTCTTTGTGTTCGCAGGTACCTTCTTAAGCCTCGTTCTTATGTTCTATTGTCTTTTCAGAGTTGTTTCAGGATTGCTGACCAGAGACTTCACCGGTATCCTACTAGAAACAATCTCAAGAAAGCCATGGATTACGTTCAGAATGAGATGCAAGAGATGAGGGAGCGCATGACTCAGCTCATGGAAGTCATGCAAGGTATGGCTCAAGGACATGAGCAACTGAGAACAATGGTCCAGCCCCTGGTAGCTAGGGTTGATCTTAATGGAGTTCTTCACGGAGGTATTGCTTCTAATACTCCCCGCAATGATACAGAAATTCCTAACGCCACTGTTGTGCCTACCGGATGCACCCCAACTGCTGCAGGGGCCGGGAATGGTAGTGATGTTGGCGTCCGCCACGCTGGTCTAAGTAATGTTGCTGGTAATGCAGGTTTGGGTAATGCTGGTAACGCAGGTCTTGGTAATACTGTTAACTTGGGTTGTGGTAATGGTACTCATAATGATGGGTTTGGACCTGGTGCTGCTAACCATGGTCTTGGTAATGTTGGGTATGGTTACACCGTCAATCGAAACGTCTATGGTCCAGAGGGTGCCTACGCAGGGTATGGCAATAGGGACCAACGATGGAATGAAGATCATCATGACGACGTGTTCTCTATGAGGGATGTAGGCGCTGAGTTGCCTGCTGAAGCTGATCGTAGATTCAGAATGCTGGAGGAACAGATGAGGAATATAACAAATCAGAACTCCATGGGGCTCGACATGGCCAATTTAGGGCTGATCCCTGATTTACGAGTACCGTACAAGTTCAAAGTTCCTACCTTCGATAAATACAAAGGTGTCACTTGCCCAAAGGTGCACATACGTTCATACTACAGAAAAATGTCAGCCTATTCAAATGATGAGAAGATGCTCATGCACTTTTTCCAGGATAGCCTATCAGGGCCATCGCTCGAGTGGTATATGGGTTTGGAACCCTCTCAGGTTCGCAGTTGGAAGGGTCTGGCTGAAGCATTCGTGAAGCATTACCAGTACAATAGTGAACTTGCTCCCAACAGGGTCCAACTTCAGAATGTCGTCCAGAATAGCGGGGAATCTTTTAAAGAGTACGCCCAAAGGTGGCGTGAGCTTGCAGCCCGAGTGCAACCCCCAATGGTGGAGAGAGAGTTGATTGACTTGTTTGTATCAACGTTATCTGGGATGTACTATGAAAAGCTCGTCAACTGTATGTCCGAGAGTTTCTCTGACCTTGTCATCACTGGTGAGCGTATAGAAAACGACATCAAGATTGGGAAAATTCAGGCCGTAGAAGTACCTTCGTCAGGTGGAGGAAAGAAAGTATTCAGAAATAAGAAGCGTGAAGGCGACGCTAATTCTGTATCAAGCTCTCGGGGTAGAGGCAGAGGTAGATATCAAGATCAGTGTCATCATCATCAGGCTGCAAGTGTTATCATTCTGATACCACAACAACAACAACAACAACCACGACAACAGCAAAATCAACAGGGCTACAGGAAGTACCAGAATTCGAGGGGAGCAAATAGAGTATTCGATACGCCGCCAATGTCGTACTCCCAGATGCTTCAGACGTTACTACAACTGCAGTTAATCCAGAAGAGAACCTTGGCCCCTCTGACAGGCCGACCACCACCTGGCTATGATGCAAATGCCCGCTGCGAATTCCACTCGGGGGCATCCGGGCACAGCATTGACGATTGTAAGGCTTTTAAGCACAAGCTGCAAGATTTAATTGACAGTAAAGCCATAGACTTCTCGCATGAAGCGCCCAACATTGTGAAAAGTCCCATGCTGAATCACGGACCGGCAGGAGTTAGTGCCATTCTGGAAGAGGAAAGCTTGAATCTAGTGACGAGGGTTGAAGAGTTGAAGACTCTGCTGGGTCAGGTGAAGAAAGAATTGCTGAGAGGGGGAGTGTTCCCTGGTTGTTCTGAAACTTGTGCTAATTGTGTGGACCATCCAGAAGGGTGCGAAGATCTGAAGAGACATATTCAGGCTTTGATAGACAAAGGAACATTACAGTTTGACCGTACTATGGAAGATAGACCTGTTGAGGAAGTGACAGAGGAGCGGGATGAAGTCGCGACAATTTCAATCCCTTACAAAACGATCACAATACCAGTGCCTCCCAAAAGGCTGACCGTCATCATAACTAAAGCTGGGCCAGTCCCATATGAGAGTACTAAGGCGATTCCGTGGAATTACGGAGCAGAAGTCTTTTGTAATGGGGAGAAGGTGGAGTTGAAAAGTTCATCAGCAGACTCAGTGGATAATCTGGTAGGTACAGGTGGCATGACCCACAGCGGCAGGATCTTTGCGTCACCAGAAGTAGAGGCTGAGAGAGCTGCAAAAGGGAAGAGTAAGGTTACGGAAGAAAGCAATCATTAAGGGAAGGAAAAGGATTCTTTGACGAAAGACGTGGAGGAATTCATGAGATTAATCCGAAAAAGCGACTACAAGATAGTCGAGCACTTGCAGCAGACGCCGTCTAAAATCTCTATATTGTCATTACTACTATGTTCTGAGGCCCACAGGAACGCCTTCCTGAAAATCCTTGACACCTCATATGTACCCCAAGAGATCTCGGTCAATCAACTTGAGGGGGTGATGGCCCACGTGAATGCAGGGCACGGGCTCGGCTTTACGGATCTTGATCTGACACCTAAAGGCCGTAATCATAACAGTGCACTTCATATTTCGGTTGAATGCAGGGGCACAGTCATGTCGCATATGTTGGTTGACACTGGATCTTCCCTGAATGTTCTACCCAAGAAGGCCCTAATGAAGCTGGATACCCGAGGTATCATTTGTACGCCTAGTGACCTGGTGGTGCGCACTTTCGATGGGACGCGTCGTTTAGTGTTCGGAGAGCTGACCTTACCCATCCAAGTGGGACCTGAAGTTTTCGATACTGTGTTTTACATAATGGATATACAGCCTGCCTACAGTTGTCTATTGGGTCGGCCCTAGATTCATGCAGCGGGGGCCGTGACGTCTACACTCCATCAAAAGTTGAAGTATATGGTCGGTGGCAGCATTGTCACCGTATGCGGTGAAGATGATATACTGGTAAGCCACTTATCGTCATTCAAGTATATAGAAGTGGACGGTGAGATTCGCGAGACTCTGTGTCAGGCCTTCGAGGAGGTTCAAGTTAAAGATAAGTCTCCAACTACGAGCAAAGCGCCGGAGGTAGTAATGTAGTCGTTCAAGGAAGCCCAAGCAGTGGTTCAGACTGGGGCAGCGCAAGGTTGGGGCCAAATTCTGGACATCCCCAATAAGCGAGACAAGTTCGGTTTAGGGTACTGTCCTGCATCGTCATCACAGAGCGCTCCACGATTCAAAGGGCCAATTGTGTTCACTCCAGGAGGAGTCGCGTTTGAACAAATCAATGTTGTGTCCGATGTTGAAGGCGGAGACATCGATCGTGACTTGGATTCATGAATAAAGCCCAGTTCCTAGAAGCTGGCAATTTTCATTTTATCATGTCATTTCTTTGTATTTGTAGTTTCTTTCCTGTCTACGTGCAATTTTCGCTTGTAAAAACTTGTCGTTTCTCAATTGATATTGATAATGAAATAAATATGCATGTTTTGAATTAATCCATTCGTGTTCACTTTATTGCTTTCTTTTATTTCAAACGCTTGTTTAAGTGGAATCCGGGGAGGATGACGAAATCGAAGAATGCATGAGCTGCCGATTGTATGCTCTTGGATAGAAAAACCTATTGACGATATACAGGCATTGTTCCAAATCCATAAACACCGGAGATATAAGGAAGATAATCCCTTGTCAACCCCTTTGAGCCTTGTAGTAGGAGTTTCTTTCTGAAAATGAAAAACCCTCAATCTTAACCTGGGGTAGGGTAGGTGTCGGTTAATTTGACCAAGCGTTCGAATTACGAAAGGAGTGTCCGGTCGAGGATAAATCACACCTGTATAGGTCGTGCCTAAAGGACCACAATGGTTAAACCTTGCCGATAAGGAGTGAAACAGTCACAATCTCTTTTAACAAGTCAGACAAGCCGGTGTCACATGATTTGTTCAAAAAGAAAAAATCAAAAGAAAAAGCCCGCTAAGTCGAATCTTGGGAACAAGCGACTTAGGCAAAAATCAGGGTATCCCGCTGGACTTCAAAATCAGAAACTCAAAAGAGTTAGTCCAGGCAAAAATTAGGGAACGGAAAAAGCGAGAAAAAAAACGAAAAGGATTACAAGAGAAAAATCCTCAAGCAAGAACGAAATCGTGTGACTCCAGGCACTACGAAGATGTAAAGGGAATGACTGTCACTTCAGAAAGCATGTGATTTCCTGAACCATCACTCCTATCATTCCACCTTTGAAAGGTGAACGCTAAGGTCGAATTAGCTGAACATAGGATTGGAGAACATCAAGGAGAATGGGTGGGTTAAAATGAATTTTGAGCCTTATATCCTTCCTTGTTAACCGTGAACCCGACCACGTTACAAACTCCAAAAGTCCTAATTGAAATAGGTTTAGTTCGAGAGCATACTTCGGTAAAGATCGCATCGAAACTGACTCCAAAAAGGATTCCTCTTACAGCGTTGTATTAATTTTGATACTTTGATAATTGATTCGTTCATTATATGTCATAAATTTTTCCGGTGAACAGGATTGGGTTTTGAAGAAAAAACTGTCATATGCATTGCATTTAATATATCTTTTATGCAGAACAACTTGTTTTACTTGCGAGTAAGCGCTCGACCGCAGGAAAGTTTCCACAGTGGAAAGTTTGATCAGGATAGAATGTAGAACGCCTGAATACTCCGTTGAGTTGTGGCCAGCTATTATCAAATAACCCCAGTAAGGTCAGCCATCCAAGAATCAGTTAATCTGGGGCAATCAGGTCGAGATTTGGTAAATCTCTCGCAATCGGGGGTACTGCTCCACGAATCAGTCAATCAGAGGCAAAGTCATTGCAAGGCTGGGGCATGCCACCCTATGAGGAAAAGAATTTGTTCTTCTCCATACCTCTAGAGCTTATCCGAACTATTCAACCAAGGATCCTCTCACGGTCCAGATTCTGGAGCAAGCCATCTTGGGGTCGTCTCATGGCAAGCTATTTTCTTCTCAGCATAGACCTTCCCAAGAATCAGACTGGGGCAGGGGCATTACGCTTGGGGCGATTTCTCAGAGAGATTCGAATGAAGCTCATTTTTCCAACAATCAAATATCATTCCCCAGCAGTTGGTCAGGCGTACCTCTAATCCCCACAGAGTACGAGTATGGGTTTGTTCCCCAGCGAGTCGAGATCAGATTTCTCTCCACCAGGCATGTGTGGAATATCCTCCGACAGGTCGTTCGTGACCCCAACAGTGTAAGATGTGTTCCAGGGAGCGTGCAGGACCTTTACCCCGTTCCTCAGCAAAAGTCGCTCGTCCCCAGCAGAGATTTGTTTATTTCCAGTAAAGTTTGTAACTCCAGGTTTGTTAGTATACCCCTCAGCAGAGTTGGGATCATATCTTCCAAAGTTGTTCAAATTTCTTCTCCCCAGCATGGAGCTGTGGTATTCAGACATCAGTTTTTACATTGAGTATTCAGGCTTCGGTCAGTACGTTGAGTGTTCAGACTCCGGTAAAATCAAGCAAGGGTCCCGACCCCTATTAGTGTTCGTGGCTATTCCGTCGAGTATCCAGGCTCCGGTAACCTCCAGTTTGTATTGATTCTTTCTCTCGTCGAGTATCCGGACTCCGGTAAAGATTTTGTAAGGTGATCTTGATAAGTATTTGTAGTATTCTGTTTCCGATTTGTTGCTTCGTCGAGTATCCAGGCTCCGATTTGTTGCTTCTTCGAGTATCCAGGCTCCGGTTTGTTAGCTTCGTTGAGTATCCAGGCTCCGGTGCGTATTCGTCCATCGAGTATCCAGGCTTCGGTTGCTGCTTCGTTGAGTGTTCAGACTCCGGTGTATTTCCATTGAGTATCCAGGCTCCGGTTTGCTGCTTCATTGAGTGTTCAGACTCCGGTGTGTTTTCGTCGAGCATCCAGGCTCCGATTTGTAGCTTCGTTGAGTATCCAGGCTCCGGTGTGTTTTCGTTGAGTGTTCAGACTCCGGTTTCGTCCGTTGAGTATCCAGGCTCCGGTGTGTTTTCGTCGAGCATCCAGGCTCCAATGTGTAGCTTCGTTGAGTATCCAGGCTCCGGTGTGTTTTCGTTGAGTGTTCAGACTCCGGTTTGCTACTTCATTGAGTGTTCAGACTCCGATGTGTTTTCGTCGAGCATCCAGGCTCCGATTTGTTTGCTTCGTTGAGTGTTCAGACTCCGGTTTGTTGCTTCATTGAGTATCCAGGCTCCGGTGCGTGTTTGTTCGTCGAGTATTCAGGCTCCGGTTGCTGCTTCGTTGAGTGTTCAGACTCCAGTGTGTTTTCGTTGAGTATCCAGGCTCCATTTTATCGCTTCGTTGAGTTTCCAGGCTCCAGTGTGTTTTCGTTGAGTTGTCAGACTCCGGTTTTTTGGCGTTGAGTGTTCAGACTCCAGTGTGTTTTCGTCGAGCATCCAGGCTCCGATTTGTAGCTTCGTTGAGTATCCAGGCTCCGGTGTGTTTTTGTTGAGTATCCAGGCTCCGGTTTATCGCTTCGTCGAGTGTCCAGACTCTGGTGTGTTTTCGTTGAGTATCCAGGCTCCAGTTTATTGCTTCGTTGAGTTTCCAGGCTCCGGTGTGTTTTCGTTGAGTTGTTAGACTCCGGTTTTTTGGCGTTGAGTGTTCAGACTCCGATGTGTTACGTTGAGCGTTCAAGGCCCGGTTCCTCCGTTGAATATCCAGATTCCGGTGAAATTTCCAATTTGTAACGTTTTGCTTTGTCCGTTGAGTGTTCGGACTCCGATAAAGGCAGTTGGGTATACAGATCCTATTAAGTGTTGCGATAGTACTCTCTCTCCGTTGAATGTCCAGATTCCGGTGAATGTTCGGTTTGTGATGTATTGCTTCGTCCGTCGAGTACCCAGGCTCCGGTAAATCCCTAGTGAAATCACCAGTTACGTCGAGCATCCAGGCTCCGGTCATTGCGTTGAGTATCCAGATTCTGACAGATTTTGATGTGGCCCTATCGTGCGTTGAATATTCAGATTCCGACGATTCGAAAGATTGTCCTTTGGCCCATGTGGTGTTCAGACCATGGCCAGTTACGCGTTTCCTGAAGCAGAGTTACTTGATTAAGTTTCTCTTTCCCTTGGTGGGATGTTCAAGATGTTCATTATGTTCGGTTTCTCCGGAGATTCTATCCCAATCAGAGTTTGCATTTTATTTCTGCGGTTGGCAAATTTTCGGGTTCTTTCGGTATTCAACCGCCTTTTACCTTGATTGATTGAAAGCCGTTCGCTTTTCACTCATTCAGGTCCAAGTCGCTTGAATAGAGGCAGCTGTTGCACCCCAAAATTTGCTCAACCTTTTCCTTCTTGTTTTTGCATTAGCATAACATCATCATAACATTATCATAGCATTGCATTAGCATTTATGCAGGGGATCAAGTGTGATATACATCGAGAGAGGCCTATCTAGAGGTTTTATTCAAGCTTGAGGAGTCACTAAAGTCACCAGGAAGTGGTTCATGCCCTTGAGAAGTTCAGATGCTTGTGTGGGGTTCATCCCCTGACTTAGAGGCCAACTGAAGATTATCAATGAGTTGGGAAACTATGATTACAGGTCATAAAATTACAGGTCAAGTTCAATACTTTGCATAACTCAAATGGACTTTTTTCCAACATGAAAGTTGCTCCGAATGGCGTCCTTGGGTCAACTAAACCTCAAGGTTTTAATGGGTTAGCTCATGGTGGAAGTTTGATAAAAGTCACTTTGGTGAAAACATGTGAAAATGCATAGTTTGGTATTTCTTCAAAATTTAATCAAATAAGTCCATGTTTGTACTTATTTTGAGTGGAAATCTCATTTTAAGAACCATGACACTTTTACATTTTTCATTTGAAGCTTTCTTCATGACCTATTCCAAGATTTCTTCACACTTAAGTAACACTTTGAATCTAGGCCCTTAAGATTGAAACAAGGGATAATTTTGGACCCTAGATGTATCTTATGATGCAAGATATAAAACCAAATGGAGCCAAGGCAAAAATCCTCTTCCATGATCATTTTTAACACTTCACATATTTGAAAAAATCGAATTTTCAATCCTTGAATTCTCCCACTTTTCATTCATTTTCTCATTACCAATCAATCACACAACAATTATACACATTGTTCATCATCTTTTTGGAGAGAATTGGAGCAAGAATAGCATGGTGGCAACATGAAAAAGTGGTGAAAAACTCAAATTTGATTTTCAAGTTCCACTGCAATTCAAGGCTGTTCTTCGATTCAAACATCTCCACCAACAATTTTAGAACGTGTTCATACAATTTTCTTGAAGGTTTAGTGGTTGTGTGAAGCTCTAGGAAGTCAAATTCGGAGGTAATGGAAATTCAAGTCTTCTCTCTAATTATGAGTCTTTTCCATGCCATTTTTATAGCATTGCATTCCCCTGGAATAGTACATCATTTATGGTAAAGAAAGATCCATTTTTATGACATTTTTGTGTTCTTGGAAGTTTGAGATTCAAACACGGTTTTGGAGTTAGAGGCCTTTTCACTGGAAAATAAGTACATATTTGAATTCCCCTCGAAAAAACTACGCAAGATTGGTCTAAAGAACGTCTCGATTGGTGGAGAAATAAAGAATATACGCGTTGAGAAAGCTCGCCGGAGGAGCACCGGCCGCCGCGATGGAGGGGCTGTAGTCTTTCCCTCTCACGTTTGTTTCAAATGGGGAAGAAGGTCTAGTTGTCGTCGGATTGGTTCAATGAGACACTTCTTCCACACATCCAACGCATCTCCTTGCGCCACACACACAGCCCAGTCAGCTTCATTAATCCCAGTGGCGCGCCACATCAGCCCAGGGACCTCCATCACTCCTGTTCAAATCCCAGCCATGACATTTCCATTAATTCACCTTGTTTTATTTATTTCCTTATGTTTTCTCATATTGTCATGTGTTCATTTTATTTTCTTTTTTTTATATGCTGACTTCAAATAATCATAAAAAATAGCATACTTTGTCTTTTTGATCCCCATTTTTTTGTGCTGAATCTTTAAGATGTCTAGGATTTAATAAAATTGGAATCACGATTTTATAACATTCTGACATTTTATTAGAATTTTTTAAATTTAAGTGGTCATAAAAAATATCCTAATCGAGTCATGATCTTGTGAATTTTTCTTTGACCCTCCAATATGTCATTTCAAGGCCTAGCCTTTTGCAGGGATCTCATACACATGTTGAGGTATTGTGATATATTTTTGTGGGAATTTTATTGTACCATTTTAGTTTGTTTTGGATGCTTTCTTTAACATGCTCCATTTTAACCTTTCTTTTGGTATACATGACATAATTTCAACTTGTTTGGCCATTTTTCTTTGGATATTTTTGTTGTATCTCTCACCCCTGGTTTGTGACTGATGTAGGGCATTGGAGATTTTTATTTGAATTTTTTTAGCACCTTTTGCTATTTTTCTTCATATTTTTGTATTCGGACTTGTAATATGGACATTCGAACGGACTTCGGTTTTATTTTGGCTCCAACGGCCTCGATTTGTTTTTGTGGTGAACGCTAGGGTTCCTATTGATTATTATAGATATTATATAGGATGTGTAGATCATTAATTGGCTGGTTTTATCATACATAATTGCCCATTAGGTTCCATATTTCCATGATAATGCGTTATGATTCCTAATCGTAGTATACGTATGTCATTCGTAGATTTTATTGCCTCGTATCACTTTATAATCACTTGTGGCCAAGATTGCATGTTTAAAATAGGCCATTTTCCATTCATTATGGGCTTGAGGTCGAGATGGTTCTTCCTTCCTCACTTGCATTGCATGTTTACCTTTCTACACTTTGCATTTCCTGTATGCTGTTTATTTCATCTGTTTTCTGTTGCTTCCTTTGCCTTTCCCTTAGGATCTCCATTCTTCCTTGTTCAAGGTAGAATGCGATAGACATTAGGCTTTGCAACCATGTATGACAACATTAGGGTAGTCTTCCCCTTTGCAAACTTCAACCGTAGGACGAACATTGCATGATAACATTTAGGGTTGTGTAGTTTCCCTTAGAGGTCTGTTTCTCTTTCTCATCTTCAAACATTCGAAAATACTTAATAAAGGATAACGCGTGTTGTGCGCCATGATCCTTAAGCTACTTGAGAAAGAGTTGTGGGAGGGTTTCCCTAACTTGAATGTTTAGTGTGGCACCCTTTGGTTGACATGCGACGCATTCACTCTTAAGTCCAAGTCTTTAGCGCGACACGAGTTACAAACAAAACTCAAAACATTTCTCCATAAAAGACACAAAACAAACATTCAACTTCTTTCTGTCCTCTTGGACCTTAATCAAGAAAACCATTTTCGTAAAGAGAGTTTCGTTAACTCTCGGTTCTCTCGCAAATGGTAACGCCTAAGTCTCCAATGGTCGAGCTGCATACACCAAACTGCTAGAACCGATTGTTAACCCTACTCGGGTTAAAAACAACTTAAACCAAACATGTGGTCTAGTTAGCTCGAACTATGTTTGCTCTGATCTTTCATGCCGTGTGAAAGTACGTAGGCACGAGATGCGATATCTAGGCGAGCAACCTTCCCCCCTTTCACCCGTAGTTAGGTGAACTACGTTGACTCTGATTTCTCGTTCCAGACGGGAATACGTAGGCATAGAACTGTTGTGTTCTGCCGAGTCACTTTTCTTTTGTTTTGTCTTTAATCCTTTAGTTAGATAGTTAATCAAACCCTTTTAGATAAACAACAAGCGTGGATCCCATCGAGTACGATGGACGTGAGGGGTGTTAATACCTTCCCCTTGCGTAACCGACTCCCGAACCCAGACAATGGTTGCGATGACCATTCCTTTTCCCTCTTTTCGTTAGGTTTTCTCTGAGCGTTTCCTTTCTCTCCTTTGGGATAAATAACGCACGGTGGCGACTCTTCTGTTTTGTCGGCGCCGATTTTCCCAGTAGCGACACAGGGTAGTGTTTAGTTAATCTAATTACTCATTTGAGTTACAAGACGAAGCATCCCATCTAGGGATCAACCACCTAATATTTGTTATTGAATGACCAATGACTTGGCAGTCACAATCCTTTAGCAAAATAAAACAAAAAAAGGAAAATCCCGCTAAGTCGAACACCCAAAGAGGAGACTTAGGCAAAAATTAGGGATCTCCCGGTGGACTAAGCTTCAAGAAACAGTCCAAGCAAAAGTTAGGGATCAAAAGAAAAATCACTAAGGTCATCCTTAGTAAAAAAAATAGAATAAGATTTAGTGACCACCATATCCAGAATCAAAACGGTTACTAACATGAAAAAAAAAACAAAATAAGGTGACTACCATTTCAAGAGAATCTTGAATCATCACTTTCACTCTTACACCGTCAAATCCCTTTTGGGAGACGAATGTGTGTAGAAATAACTGAACATAGGACTAGAGTTCACCATGAAGAAAGGGTGGGTACAAATCAAATTTGAGCCTCATATCTTTTGTTTCAATAATCATAAACAGTACCACGTTACAACCCCCAAAAGACCTAATTGAGGCAAGATTAATTCTGAAAGCATACTACAACAAGTTTGCATACACTAACTCTTAGAGATTTGCTAATCCTCTGTTTTATTGTCATATTCTCGATGTATCTTTTATACACTGGCTTAATCAGCAATGCATTTGGAATAATGGTCCATTCGCCACACGCTTCCACATAATTCTAATAAATTATTTTTTTTCAAAACTTTCATAAATGTGCATTAAGATTACCATTTTTGAATGAACAATTTTAAATGCAAGTTAGTACTTGACGTCAAGGAGATTCCAACAAGGGGCAATCAAAGAGGAACCTGAACTTTCCCTGGTGCTGACACGAATCAAGAATATCTCTACAGCTGAATCTAGAGCAAGCCCATCAAGAGCTCAATCAGGGACAAATCATCTCAGAAGCTCATTAAAGCTCAACTTCCAAAGGTTAGACCAGAATCAGTCAATCAGGGGTGAATCATCTCAAAGGCTCAATCAGGCGTAGACTTCTACCATATTCAGATACTGGGGCAAAACATATCGTGGTAACTCAAAGTTCCCCAACAAAATTCTTTCAGGAACCCAACAGACTAGGACAAGCAGACCTTGTCATACACTACTAATCATCTTCAGGCATTGATTACGTTGCTATGCTCATTTTCAAGCCATCCTGATCCTCATGCATAAGAGTTATGGTTCTCTCATGAAGGGACACAACTTATTGACAATTGATCAAACATGGGGCATCAAAAGCATCCGGATCCATCTGTTGATCATAACATCATCAAGGATCAAGTGTCAGGGAGTCAGCCCCAACCTATCAAATCACCTATCTGCATTCGAACATGCATCATGAATCATATGCATCATAAGTATCATTGCATACATGACCATAATTCACATACATCCCCAATGTTTGCATCCATATTTCTATTGTATTTCCATCCATTGTGAAGTACCCTTTTTCAAACATGCATATATGCATAAGTCAGGATCTAGGATTAATCATGAGATTCCATGACGGTCCTCAGCTAAGCCAATGGACGTTCCCCATGTAATTATTCTCTTCAACCTTTTGTTATTGAAGTTGTTCTCTTTAGACTAGATCATTCATTGGTATTTCTCCAAGCAGAGTTCTTACCAGGCGTTGTTCAGTGGGTGTTCCCTGTTGAGTTGTTTCCTTTAAACCTTTTGTTGATGAAGTTATTATCATCGCACCATTCATGTGATATCTCTCTGAATAATTCCTATCTTACTTATTGGGCAATCTCCAGTGAGTTGATTCCTTTCAACCTTTTATTGATAAGGATGTTTTTCCTTGAAGAATTCTCTTTCTTTAACCTTTTGTTGACATCCCCAAGCTAGTCATACTACCATCATTTTGGTGATAGAAATATTGGTGGTTTTGATTTCACTTTCATCCTTTTCGTGATAGTGACCATTAAAGTTTATGTCTTGTTATCATATTTTTGGTGATACCAAACTTTGTCGACCTTACGTTCATCTTTTTAGTGAGGGTGGTCATGGAAATTAGGTGCCTACTATCTTCCTTTTAGTGATAGAATGCTTTGCTATATTTGCTTTACATTCATCCTTTTGATTATGGTGATCATTTGATTCGTGTGTCTACTATCATCCTTTTGGTGATAGTCAGTTTGGATTTTTAATCTTCCTACCTTCATCCTTTTGGTGTTGGGATTTTACTATCACCCTTTTGGTGATAGTGATTTATATTATTGCATTCATCCTTTTAATGTCGGTGATCTTTAAGGTTGGGAATTTACTATAATATTTTTGGTGTTAGCGAATGATGTTATTTCCTTCATCCTTTCGATGTCGGTGATCATTAAAGTTGAGAATTTACTATCATCCTTTTGTTCATAGAAAATTGTGTCGTTACTATCATCCTTTTGGTGATAGAAAATTGTGTCGTTACTATGATCCTTTTGGTGATAACAAATTGTGTCATTACTATCATCCTTTTAGTGATAACAACTTGTGTTGTTACCTTCATCCTTTTGGTGTCGGTAATTTTTTAAGATTGGGAACTTACTTTCATCCTTTTGGTGATAGCGGGCGGTGTGTGTTTACTATTATCCTTTTGGTGATAGAACCTCCATTCGTTTGATATCGGTAATCATTAAAGTTAGGAATTTACTATCATCCTTTTGGTGATAGCAAATTGTGTTGTTACTATCATCCTTTTGGTGATATCAAATTGTGTTGTTACCTTCATCCTTTTGGCGTCAGTAATTGTTAAAGATTAGGAACTCACTATCATCTTTTTGGTGATAGCGCGTGGTCTATATTTATTATCATCCTTTTGGTGATGGCGAATTGTGTTATTACCTTCATCCTTTTGATGTTGGTGATCTTTAAATTTGGGAATTTACTATCATCCTTTTGGTGATAGCAAGTGGTGTTGTTGCCTCCATCCTTTTGATGTTGGTGATCATTACAGTTTGTGTATTCACTATCATCCTTTTGGTGATAGCAACTCCTGTTGTTACTTCATCCTTTTGGTGTCGGTAATCTATTTGGTGATATCAAGTTGGGTGTGTTCATTATTATCCTTTTGGTGATGGCTGTTATCCTTTTGGTAATAGAAATCTTGGAGTTTGTCGGTCTTACTGTCATCCTTTTGGTGATGTTGACCTCAGTTATAATGCCTAATCATCACTCTTTTGGTGATGACAGTCGTTAGAATATAATAACCTTTATCCTTTTTGTGTTGGCAATTCTTGAAGTTATTGTGAACCTACTGTCATCCTTTTGGTGATAGCCATCTTGGTTTATCTATGGATATCCTTTTGGTGTCAGTCGTCCTTACAGTTTTGAGTTTACCGTTACCCTTTTAGTGTTGTTAACTTTTGTCATTATAAGTTTGTTCAGTGTCCACTCGAGGGTCGACATTGATTTAGTACCCTATTTTCTTCCTTCTAACAAATTTGGGCTCTTCTTGTATCTAATTTAATTTTATACTAAGAACAAAATCCATGCATAAGTTCATTTTCTCGGGTTTAAGGCAATTAGATAGGGGCATCTATCATACCCCAAATTTGTCGTACCTTTCTTAGCATTCTCTCTGCAAGATCATCTGGCCTTTGGCCATGATATACTAAGAATTAAGTGAGAGGTCCTATGTGCGTGCTTATTATGACTAACCAGTTTGTGCAGATGCATTAGTTTCAAGTGGGGATAGTACTATTTCTATCAGTCAAGTCCTTCAAGACGTGACCATTGGATTCTGATTCAAAGGGTCCTAGGATTTTCTACTGTTCATTTTCCTCAAAATTTCTCATATGTTTTAGTGTATAATCTAAGGAGGATTATTATTTTCTTTCCATTGGTGTTGAGCATGGAAGTATGGATAGGGTTTTCATGGCAAATTGCATAACAAGTGGTATCCTTATTTTCAAAGAATTTCTCAGGGCATGGTTAGTGTACTTAAATATTTGATTGTGTGGGTAACAAAGATCAAGCAATACTTTGTTCTGATTCATTAAGTTGGAGCATCATTTAAGTTCTTTTGATCTTAAGAGAACGAGTTTGGATTTTCTTGCTGATAGTTTGTGATCAATATATTTTGAAGTGATAAGTTTGGGTAAAAATCTTGAATCAAGTTTTAGCAAGGAGGTCTCAGAGTGAAGTTCAAGAATCATGGTTCTTTATAAAAATTCAAATTGATTCACTGTTTTTTTCTACAAAGTGCAACGTCAAGATACGATTCATTCAAATTACAAGATGTTCCTATTTTTCAAATCCATGAGTTTTTATACAAAGTTACAAGTAGAGATTCATACTTCACCATAAATACACAAAGTCCAAATTCAAGATTCATGTCAAGCTATCTTCCCTAATGAGTTTGTTGTTCAAGCAAAGATTTTTGTATCATTATAGATTACACCATAAACCATCACAAAAAGAGTTTTACTCAAGGGGTTTTTTGACACAATGCAAAAGGATCAAGTTCTATAAAATTCAAGGTGCATTAATTGGTTTTAAGATTCATGTACTTCACAAAATCCAAGTTGGAAAAGTCAAAACTCAAATTCAAAGTTATTATGGGATTCAAGTTTTCAATTTATGATAAAGGTTCAAATTCCATGAATGTCAAGTTCAAAGTGGATTCAAAAAAAAAAGATTCAAAGGGGGCACAAAGACTCATTACAAGTCACAATATCTTTTCCAATATCAAAAATCACTCAAAGCTCACAAGGTGGATTCAAAAACTCATGAATTTCATAAAGATCTCAAGTCACCCATACAAGATATCAAGTTTTTCTCTCATGCCAAAATACAAAAGCAAATTTCAAAAGGAGCAGTGAGATTACAAATTTACATTTGTCATAAAGGATCCTAAAATTTTGCAAGCCTAAATCCTACAATGCTCATCTTTATTCATGCCACGGCCAATTAATTGTTGTGTTACCATCAAGGCCCCAATTCCAAGTTTGTACGTACGAGCATACAAATTGGATCCAAAGTTGGGATTTCTCACCACCTGTAAGCATCAACAGAGAAGTAAAATAAGTTTTTAGTAAGTTTATCTTAGGATAATTGCACAAGAATTTGGAAGATGACACATACATGAAATAAAAACAAGCTTACTACCACGTAAAGTGCAATACATATTATCGGTTCATTCTCATTTTAAATTTCATTAGAATCACTTTAATTGGTAGCGTGGCAACCCCATTTGGTCACATCTACAGAAGGAGATGTTTGTTATCAATCATAAACAACTCCAGGTTTAATGAAAAGCATGATTAAAAACAAAATCACGATGAACTGACATATTTGCCATAACTCCCAAACACAATCCCATTAGAATAGAAACTTACTCAATGTCTCAGACAAAAATCAAGCAGACTCAGAACACAATCAAGACCAATTCAACTACTTTCTAAACACGGTTCAAACATAATCAAAATATTCAAATTTTCCAAACACATAAACAAAACATGTCTCAAACACAAATCAAGTGAAAAGGAAAGTTTTCAATTTTTGCAAACATGTCGAGGCAAAAGTAGAAACTCATTCATCATGATTAAATAGGTTCCAAACATGTTTTATACAAAATTGAATTCTTTCCAAAACAGGTTTATGGCATTAGTTCTTTCTAAAGAAATTCACAAAATCAGCACTTATAAAAGAGGCAAATACACACATAGGAGGGAGGAGAACAACACACACCACTCACATCAGTAGATTACACACATTACAGAGAGTACACTTACACACATGAAAAATCATCAAAATCAAAGCATACATACCATACACTTAGAAATCATCATAAATATACACCCACACCAGTTACCACAAACACACATATAGCAGGAAATTCACAAAACAAAACATCACAAGACCATGTATGTACACAAGCTGAAGCATACGCAAACAACATCATATTACACGCAAGGCAATACGCAGTCACCATACACGAACAAGAGAAGAGCAGAAATACAACATGGAAAGACGAAAACAACACGGACAACACGGGGTTGAAACTGCAAGCAGCGACATCAACAATCAGAAGCAGAGCAAATATCATCATATACACACAGACAAAGAAGAAAAGAAGTCACAACTAGAAGTTAAAGGCGAAAGCTTAGAAACAAACTTGTTCCTATTTCCAAGTAAGTATTTGTTTTAATCACAGTCCCTTACTGTAGCTTAGGTTGCGTTGATTTCAAACCCGTTGTGAAACCGAATCGACATCGAAACCACTCGATAGTGAGTTATGATGAATTGAAGCGTAGAAAAAGTGTTTGGAATCACCTCCGCCATTGCCGGCTAACAGCCATGGCGCGGCAGAGCTACGTTTTTCTAGAGGAGCATAACACAATCGAGGGAGACGAGAGAGAAGTCGAGACGAAAATTGTGAGATAGAGAGTGAGACGAATCCGTGTGCAACTAGAGAGAGAGAGAGAGAGAGAGAGAGAGAGAGAGAGAGAGAGAGAGAAGAGAGAGAGAGAGAGAGAGAGAGAGGAGAGAGAGAGAGAGAGAGAGAGAGAGAGAGAGAGGAGAGAGAGAGAGAGAGAGAGAGAGAGAGAGAGAGAGAGAGAGAGAGAGAGAGAGAGAGAGAGAGAGAGAGAGAGAGAGAGAGAGAGAGAGAGAGAGAGATGAAATTGAGATGGATGTGCTAATGTTTTTTGGTGATTCTTCCCATTTCCATGTGATTGCAACCGAATTTCTACTAATGAGAGAGAGAGAGAGAGAGAGAGAGAGAGAGAGAGAGAGAGATTGAAGGAGTTTATTAGATAGGATGATAATATTGTTGAATCTATAACCTATTGCTCCTAATTCTTATTTTTTTGTTTTTCTGATGTCACTCATGGGTGGGCCGTGTTTTCAGCCCATGAGTTTGTTTTTTTCTCTTCTATAAAAAACAAAAAGGAGCCCATTTTGTTAGTTTTTTTTTTTTGGTTTAGAATTTTAATATTAATCTAGTTTAATTATGATATTAGTTTTAGGATTAATTGTGGTAATAATTGTTAATTTCAATAAGTTTTGAATTAGGACTAACAAATTTAATTTTCTCAATTGGTTTGATATCAGTTTTTTTGTTAATTAATTATGAATTTTATTTCGATTTTAATTTAGGGGAAGATCTTGTGGTAATTCTAATAGCAAAACTAGATACTGATCCCGATGTGTAATCTTGATGACTTTGACTTGCCATATTCCTTAGATTCTAGTTCTATTTTATTTATGATAATTTGAATCAGAGTATCTTAGATTTCGATCCTTGGAATGATAACTTAGGATAGCTTTCCATATTATCTTAATTTTAGGTCTTTAGAATTAGGATAGGTTTCCTTTCCCTTTAAGATTTAATCTCTTTTCTCAAAAATCCAAAAAAAATGTAACCATATTTCTAACCTCTTTTTAAACCCTAATAAAACATCTCACAAATCTCAAACTGTTTTGCCTCCTGGTTTTTTTATTTAAAACATTTCAAAAAGGGCATGCTACCTAGCATCATCCATAAAAAAAAATACAACAAACAAAAACATTTTCAACACGAACTACAGAGTTGTTATAATCATTTTCCCTTAGAAAGCTTATATGTATCAGATACCTTTCATGCTTATACTGCTTAGATGGTTCCCATCGAGTACGATGGATGTAGGGAGTGCTAGTACCTTCTATTTATATAACTGACTTCCAAATCCAACATGGTTGTGATGACCATAACCTATCCTTTTTTTCTCGCGGGTTTTCTCGATATTTTATGTTTCCCTTATCAGGAATAAATAAAGCTCGACAGTGACTCTCTGTTATTCCATCAATAAACTTTTTTAGCGAGGTCGTATTTTTCAAGGTGCAACAGATGGCGACTCCACTGGGGACTGGTTCACCCCTAAGCAAGTCAAGCCTAGTCTAGGTTGTTTCCTTTGTATGCTTGAGTAGTTTGTGTATCTTTTTTGCTTTCTCATACTCTTTTGACTTTATTATTATATATTTATGGTTTTATGGCTCTGCAGATGGAAATTTTGAGTACAAACCTTATGGGAAAGGCTTTCTACCCGAGCCTAGAGTGAAAACATAAGATAAGAGATGTTGAGCAGTATGGGGCACCGGGGAATTTCTCCTCGTGTAGTTCGATACGAGAACCTCGCTTATAGTAGATTATAGTAAGAATGTTGGCCATCGTCAAACTTTTGGTGTGGATGATCAACATTTTCATTGGGGTCCATGACTCTAAGGACCTTTTAGAACCTTGAACTATTTGAACAAACACTAGGATTGATGGTCATGTAGTATGGGACACCTAGGTTTACTCGCGTATTTCGATACAAAGATCTCAATCAGAAGAGACTTTTTGATGGAGCCGTTTGCTTGGAAATCACTGACATACGCAACGAACAGTCAAGGAAGTCCATGACTCCGAGACCTTTGTTTAGAACTGGATGTCAATGGTCACGTAGTATGGGACACCGAGGTGCGCTTCTCGTGTAGCTCGATATAAAGATCTCACCTAGAAGAGATTCATATAATGGAGTCATCAACCGTCACACTCATGGCATGTCTGATGAGCAGTCATATGAATTCATGACTTTAGGGTTCCTTTAAACTCTAGATCCTATATGGTGAGATCCTTGTGAGGAGAGTGGTCAGCCTTATCCTCCATCCATACCTCGGACTTATGAGATCTCGTGATCAGAAATTTTGGTTATTTATCTGTTGCTTTGGATGACCTCGAGGACTTGACTGATCCCGTAATCCTGGATCTTGCATTTTAACATTGCATCCACACATATCATTTCATCTTGCATCATGCATTCCAAAACTAAAAACTCATTTCATTTCATCTTCATTCATCTCTAGTATATCAAGTTGATTCCTTAATACTGGTAAGCAACTTAAGCCAATACCAAACGAGTGATGGATCAGATTCAAGAAGAACAAGTTGTTTTTAGAGAAGAGATGGACTCTGTCAAAATCAAGATCGATCAGATTCTAAAAGCCATAACAAAGGCCAGAAAGGAAGATGAACTTCGCAACACCGTTGCTACCGCAAGGAACAATGCCCCTATGCAAGGATCCACCTCATTTCCTTCAGTTCCCGTTCCAAATTCTTTGATCTATGGTATGCCTCCGGACTTCACTCCTGCAGTTGAAGGAGCTACTACCCAACCAATTCCTACATCTAGGGTTACTGTTAGAGCTATCCCACAAGCTCAACCTACTGTTATTTAAATTCATATTCCCCGTGCTGAAGAGAAGATACAAGATGAGTATGACATGGAAAATTATCATGAGTTTGTACCTATTATCAATCTTCATGCTGCTCAAGATTTTGAAGCCATCAAGATGTGTTGTACTTTAACTAAAAAACTCCAAATCATGGAAGGGCATAACCTAACCTCTCTGAATGCTTTGGAGATGCATCTAGTGCCAGATGTGGTGATCCCCTCTAAGCTCAAGGTGCCAGAATTTGAAAAATATAAGGGCCTTAACTGTTCTAGTATTCATCTAAAGATGTACCGTCAAAAGGTGGCTACCTATGCCAGGGATGACAAGTTGATGATCCATTGCTTCCAAGACAGCTTATTTGGAGCGTCGCTAGAATGGTACATGCAACTAGAACACAATAGTGTGCGTACTTGGGCTGAGTGGCTGAAGCTTTTATTAAGCAATAAAAATACAACACTGACCTAGTTCTAAATCATACTCAACTCCAAAGTATGGCTCAAAAGGACAACGAATCCTTTAAAGAGCATGCACAATGTTGGAGGGAGTTATTTGCAAGAGTGAATCCACCGCTGATCGACTGTGAATTGATTGATATCTTTATGGGTACCTTGAAAGGGCAATATTATGAAAAGCTGATCAACAGTGTGTTTTCAGGATTCTCAGACATGGTAATAGTCAATGAAAGAATTGAAAAAGGTTTGAATAGCGTAAAGATTCAAGGAGGTTCTAGTAGGCAGGCTGGAATCAAAAAGCCTTTCAATGGGTATAAGAAATATAAGGGTGAAATAAATGTTGTCTCTTCTCATGGGAGAAAAACACATAAGAGGCCACCTACTTCAATACCCTACTTACAATACATGTATGTAGCAGCTGTGCAATATGCTTCGGTACCTTATCAGCATACGGATCAAACTCCAGATCCTGCTCAGATACCTCAACAACAAAATCCATATCATCAAGTTATTGTCGTTGCACCTATTCTATACCAGCATTCGACTTACCAACAGTAACAGCCATATCAATAATAAGGGTATCAACAACATCACTAGAATTAACAACAACATGCTCCATAACAGCATCAGCCTAACCAACAAAGGGTGAGGAGGATAGAGAGACACTTTGATCCTCTGCTTGTATCTTATGGCCAAATCCTCTCTTATTTGCTAAAGGATGGATCAGTTACCTTGAGAGATCTAGTGCCTCAAACTGTTATCCCTCTAGGATATGATGCCAACGCTTACCGTGAGTATCATAAGGGTGCCCCAAGGCACACAATTGAGAGTTGCAAAGCTTTCAAGCACAAGGTTAAAGACTTGATTGACTCGAAGGAGCTCACCTTCACAAGGAACAATCCAAATGTTGCAACAAACCCCATGTTGTCGCATATGGCCCGTCAGTGAATGCTTTCGAAGTGGTTGTTGAAGACCAGCAGAGCGGTATCTAAAGAAGCTAATTCAGTAGCAAGTCAGTCAGGAAGAGTTCAAGTCCTCGAATAAAGGCAGTCATTATGACATGTTTCCATTTTTGCATTCTTGTATTTTATTCTTGCTTTTATAAGTACTGGTTGCTTTAAACATTGTTATTTGTATCTGGTTTTATTAATAAGATGATCAAGCATGTTTTGAATTAATCTTTTTGTATTCACTCGTCTTTTTTCATATTACCACAAAATACACACACACAAATATTCCCCCTTCACTTTCTTTATCAAATTGTTGTTTTAGCAAAGATTGGAGGGAGGATGATGAAAACGAAATACCCATAATTGTTGTGATATGCTTTTAGATAAGTTCTTGCTGATGATGTGCATACATTGTTTCAAATCCCCAAACACTAGAGAGATAAAGAGTTAGTCCCTAGTTAACCACTTTGAGCCTAAAAGTATAAGTTCTTTCGGATCTACAAACCCTAACACTTAGCCTGGGGCAAGGTAGTGTTCAGTTAATCTGATTACGCATTTGAATTACAAGATGAAGCATCCCATCTAGGGATCAACCACCTGATATTTGTTCTTGAATAACCAATGACTTGGCAGTCACAATCCTTTAGCAAAATAAAATTGAAAAAGGAAAAGCCCGCTAAGTCGAACACCCAAAAAAAAGACTTAGGCAAAAATTAGGGTAATCCCGATGGACTAAGCTTCAAGAAGCAGTCCAAGCAAAAGTTAGGGAACAAAAGAAAAATCATTAAAGTCATCCTCAACAAAAAAAAATAGAATAAGATTCAGTGACCACCATATCCAAAATCAAAATGGTTACTGACATAAAAAAACAAATAAGGTGACTGCCATTTCAAGAGAATCTTGAATCATCACTTTCACTCTTACATCGTCAAATCCCTTTTGGAAGACGAATGTGTGTAGAAATAACTGAACATAGGACTAGAGTTCATCATGAAGAAAAGGTGGGTACAAATCAAATTTGAGCCTCATATCTTTTGTTTCAATAACCACAAACCAGACCATGTTACAACCCCCAAAAGACCTAATTGAGGCAAGATTTATTCTGAAAGCATACTACAGCAAGTTTGCGTACATAGACTCTTAGACATTTGCTAATCCTCTGTTTCATTGTCATATTCTCAATGTATCTTTCATACACTGGCTTAATCAACACTGCATTTGGAATAATGGTCCATTATCCACACACTTCCACATAATTCTAATAAATGACTTTTTTTAAACTTGCATAAATGTGCATTAAGATTACCATTTTTGAATGAACAATTTTAACTATAAATCAGTACTTGACGTCAAGGAGATTCCAAAACAGGGCAACCAAAGAGGAACTTGAACTTTTGTTGGTGCTGACACAAATCAAGACTACCTCTACAGTTGAATCTAGGGCAAGCCATTCAAGAGCTCAATCAGGGACAAATTATATCAGGAGCTCATCAAAGCTCAACTTCCAAAGATTAGACCAGAATCAATCAATCAAGGAAGAATCATCTTAAAGGCTCAATCAAGGACAAACTCCTACCATATCAAGATATTGGGGAAAAACATGTCATGGTAATTCTCAAAGTTCCCCGACAAAATTCTTTTAGAAACCCAGCTGTCTGGGACAAGCAAACCTTGCCAGACACTAGTAATCATCTTCAGGCGTTGATTATGTCACAACGCTCATTTTCAAGCCATCCTGATCCTCATGCATAAGAGTTATGGTTCTCTCAGGAACGAACACAGCTTGTCAACAATTGATTAAACTTGGGGCACCAAAAGCATCCGAATCCATCTGTTGGTCATATCATCATCAGGGATCGAGTGTCAGGGAGTCAACCCTAACCTATCAAATCACCTATTTGCATTCAAACATGCATCATGAATCATATGCATCATAAGCATCATTGCATAAATAACCAGAATTCATATACATCCCCAATATTTGTATCCATATTTCTATCGTATTTTCATCCAATGTGAAGTACCCTTTTTCAAACATGCATACATGCATAAGTCAGGATCTAGGATCAATCATGAGATTCCAGGCCGATCCTCAGCTAAGATAATGAGCATTCCCCATTTAATTGTTCTCTTCAACCTTTTGTTATTGAAGTTGTTCTCTTCAGAGCGGATCATTCATTGGTATTTCTCCAAGCAAAGTTCTTACCAAGAGTTGTTCAGTGGGTGTTCCCTGTTGAGTTGTTTCCTTCAAACCTTTTGTTGATGAAATTATTATCATCAGACCATTCATGTGGTATCTCTTTGAATAATTCTTATCTTACTTATTGGGAGTTCCCCAGTGAGTTGATTCCTCTCAACCTACTATTGATAAGGATGTTTTTCCTTGACGAATTCTCTTTCTTCAACCTTTTGTTGACCTCCCCAAACCAGTCCTACTATCATCCTTTTGGTGATAGCAATGTTGGTAGTTTTGATTTCACTTTCATCCTTTTCATGATAGTGATCATTAAAGTTTTTGTCTATTATCATCCTTTTGGTGATACCAAACTTTGTCGACCTTAATTTCATCCTTTTGGTGAGAGCGGTCATGGAAATTAGGTGCCTACTATCATCCTTTTGTTATAAGCTTTGCTATTTTTGTTTTACCTTCATCTTTTTGGTGATGGTGACCATTTGATTCGTGTGTCTACTATCATCCTTTTGGAGATAGCCAGTTTGGTTTTTTAATCTTCTTACCTTCATCCTTTTGGTGTTGGGAATTTACTGTGACACTTTTGGTGATAACGAACTGTGTTATTACCTTCATCCTTTTAATGTCGGTGATCTTTAAGGTTTGGAATTTACTATCACAGTTTTGGTGATAGCGAATGTGTTTCCCTTGAAAATCGGAAAACAACCGCTGATCTTCCAAATCTAACTTTGGTGACTCACAGGATCGATCAGATTGATCATAGGACATGTGCTAAAAGATTTATTTTTTGGTTTTAAGACTTTATCCAAGTTCCACACTCGAATAAGGTTGGGATAAACAGAATCCTAAAAGAACATCTATTTGACTACGGGTTGATTTGCAGGTAAAATAAGGCTTCTAATAAAAAAGAAGAAAGTTTGTTGGTAATGGTGAATTTAGTTTGAGGGCGAAGAGAAAAGAGTTGCATAAGGGGAAAAGAAGTAAGGTAAAGAGTAAAAAAGGGTAAGGACAATAAAGGCAGTAAAAGACTTTGTAAAACTTAAAGTAAAAACAAATAAATTGCATTAAGTTTAAAAGATGGTGTGTTTACATCACGTACATTCTCCTTGATACTCTTTTCTCTACACTCGGATACTTTGAGTAAATTTAGGAGTGACTTGCACAAATAGTAAATTACAACACACTTTGGATGTGTCTAAGACACTCTATTTATAGTAACAAAAAATAACCTCTAATAACTTCCAACATAATCTCCTTCTGCCACTTGTCTTAAATGCATGGATCCATCATTCATAAGGTGACGTGTCTCCCTCCATTTTCCACAAGCAAAACTGTTCCCTCCAACATTCAAATTTCAAATACTTCGACGCACCATTTGTTATTGGCAGGCGGTCGAACCCTTGGCCTCGAGGTGGGTCTTTCGACTTAGCTTCTTCCTCCTTTTGATCATTTTCCTGTATTCAAGGTATTCTCCACCCTTTTCTTTGGAAACTTTTTTTCTAGCTGAGGCGTCGAATTTAGGAGCTAACAGAATGTTGTAATTGCCTTCATCCTTTCGATGTTGGTGATCATTAAAGTTGGGAATTTACTATCATCCTTTTGGTGATAGAAAATTGTTTCGTTACGATCATCCTTTTGGTGATATAAACTTGTGTTGTTACCTTCATCCTTTTGGTGTCGGTAACTTTTGAAGATTGGGAACTTACTATCATCCTTTTGGTGATAGAGAGTGGTGTGTGTTTACTATTATCCTTGGTGATAGAACATTCATCCATTAGATGTCAGTAACCATTAAAGTTAGGAATTTACTATCATCCTTTTGGTGATAGCAAATTGTGTCTTTACTATCATCCTTTTGGTGATAGCTGTAACAGCCCAATTTTTATTAATTAATTATTTATATTAATTAAATGATTTGTGGGGATTGTTTAATTGATGGATGATTAATTAAATAAAATTGGTAGATGTTTGAGAAGAGAAATATGATGGAAAGAATAGAAGAGAAAGACTTATAAAGGAAAAGTGGAAAGAAAAGAAAAGGATAGAAACATAAGAGAAAAGAAGAGAAAAGAAGGAGAAAGAGGAGAAAAGAGAAGGAGAAGAAGGAAAAGTTGGAAAAGCTCAAGAATAACTCTCAAGCATCGATTTAACCAAGGTAAGGGTGTGAAATGTTGTTATTCTATCAATGTATATGATTATGTATGCTTGGGTTAGATTGTTGGATGTTTTTCTACAACTTCCATTTTAGGGCAAAAGTGGATTTAATCGATAGAAACCGAGTTTTAACGGTCAAAAATGAGAATAAGTGGTATAATTTAGTCGAGGGAGGTTAGACTAAGGTTATGGAACTGGTTTGGTGAGAATCGGTCGGTTTTGTGGAGAGTTATGGAAGTTGGGCAGTGAGGGTTTTGAAGATCGCAGACACTCGCTAGCTTGTTCGCTAGGCGAGCTGGTCGCGAACGTTCACTACAGCGAGTTGTAGCGAGTAGGAAGCGAGCGGTCCCAGACGTGGGCAGAATGGATTTGACGTTCTTCGCTGGTAGCGAATAGGGCAGCGAAGGTTCACTGGGACTTCGTTGTAGCGAGCTGGGTAGCGAAGCAAGACAGTAGCTTCTGTTTGCCTTCGCGAGCTTGTTCACTAGGCGAACAAGTAGCGAGCACTCGCTAGGCGATCATGCTAGCGAGCATGACAGCAATTGGTTTTCTCTGTGATTCCATTCCATGCTGTGGGTAGCCGTGTGGCGTGAATCCTAGATTATGAATTATGGTCTTTTGACAAATATAATGCATTGTTTTAATTGATTAAAATGCATGATGAATGTTATTGAATTCGTTTCCGTGAGCACGATATTGTGAATATGTTGTGAATGCATATTGTTTGTATGCGATTGTGTTTGAGAATGCATGAGAACATATTGTGGATATGTGTGCATTGCTTGGTAAATATATTGATGATATTGAATATGAATATGTTGTGTGTGCAATCATGTTATAATTCTTATGTGATGAATTATTGAGAATGCATGAGATTAAGATGCGAGAACGGTCTTAAGTGCATTTGGTTGTTGATTGCATATGCATCATTTAGTCAAGAGTCAATGTTTGCTAGTTTCGTGGAGACTAGTGACTTGTCCCAAGCCTATAAGAGTGGGTTTGAAAGCTTAGAGGATGGGCTTTTGTTGTTATCGGTCTAGAAGAGTGGACCCGGCTTAAGTGTAAAAACCGAAAAATGATAACAAGTGTCGGTACCACGTGGCATGAGTTGCATTGAGTTGTGTTGGGTCACATAGCATAGACATCATTGTTATATGAATTATGCTTGTGTGTAGATTGTTGAGTGAGAACTATGGATATGTGCATGATGAAACATGTTTTGAGATTATCCATGTGTGTTTCTATATGTTGTGAAATGTATGATGAGTTATGAATGAATTGTGGTGAGAAATGCAAAATCTGTGTATTCTATGCTTGTGTGTGTGTATATATATATATATATATATATATATATATATATATATATATATATATATATATATATATATATATATATATATATATATATATATATATATATATATATATATATATATATATATATATATATATATATATATATAGTTATAGTTATATGCATTGATTATTGTGATAATATTTCTCACCCTTCTGTTGTTTTATAATGCTCTATGAGGCATTGCAGATTAGGTTGCTGGAGGTCTTTTGTGAAGTATAGCTTCATTCTTTTGGTCGGTTATGCTTTGATATGTAGCACCGGGTAGTTAGGCTTGTATAGTATTCTTTTTGGATACATTTTGTATATGTATCTGACGGCAAATGTTTATGTAAACACGAATGATGTGATGAAACAAATTGAATGATATGTATTTATATGATTACATGTTTTAAGTAATTGAATGTTTAGATTTTTCGCTTTAACTCTAAATATTGAGATGTGGGTGTAAGGACTAAGTTCCTCTGTTGAACTACCCCATTGTTGCATGTCTTTTATAGAGCAGGTATTGTATGTTATTTTGGCGAATGATGTGGCATACTTCTTTTATACCATGTTTCAAATTTACTCTGATGAAATTTTATTATGTGATTTATTTGTTTATTTGGGGGTATAGAAGGGTGTTGCACCCTAAAATTTGACCAACCGGGTCCCGTATCTGGCTCGATGTTTCGACGCATTACCGCATTCGCATCTGCATATCGCATACAGTGCATTTCTCATTTGTTTTGATTTTATCGGGATCACAGCTCTCGTCTCGCGTCTCAGGTGTTTTTTTTAATCAATTCAGATAAGTAGATTCGTATTTTTGGGATATTTCGGTGCCCGTTTATTTTTACCGGCTATGTTGATGCGCTCTCGCGGTATTATTTGTCGTTCGGTGCTATTTTTGTTCCCTCGGGAAATTATTGTGATTTGTCTGGATTTTATTGACCAGTTTTAGATTTTTTAACAGCTTTTAAATCATTTTTAGAATATTAATAGGATTTTTAAATAGATTTAAATCATTTTTAGCATTTTATAGAATATTAGTAGGTTTTAATATTTTTAATAATTGTAATTTCTTTTTAGAATATATTAGGTAGATTTTAACCATTTTTAGATTAATGTAGAATATTAATAGATTTTTCTTTTAGAATATTAATTGATTTTTGAATATATTTTTAGATATAGAATATTAATAGGTTTTAATATTTTTAATAGTTTTTAGAATATTATATATTAAATGGTTTTGATAGAAGCATATAGTTTTTTTTAGATATAGAAATATTATAGATTTTTATTTTGGATTTATAGAATATAATAAAGTTTCTTTTAAATAGTATAGAATTTAATAGTTTTTTTAATATAGAATAATATAGATTTTCTGTTAATAGAGTTTTTTTAATAGAGTTTTATTTTTAATAGAAAATTGATTTCTTTTAATATAGAAATAATATGGATTGTACTTTTGATTAAATAGAATAGATTTTTAATAAACAAATAATAGTGGTTTTGTTAATATAGAATATTAGATTTGATTTTTAATAGAGATTAAATAGATTTTTGGATTTAATTAGTCTTTAATAATCTCTAAATGTAGTGTTAATTAGGTATTATTAGTTTTAGTATAGATTTTAATCAGTTTTAATTAGTGGTAATTGTTAATCCCATTTTTGCTTTTTTTAACCGTTTAATGCAGTTTTTGGATGATTAGTGTCATTTTTCCGTTTGGGCTTTTATCAAATCAGCAAGCCCAGTTCGCAGGTCAGAAAGGTCCAGCAAGTTCTAGAATTATCCAGAATTTTCCCAGCCTATATAGTCTTCAGCAGGCCACGTGTTGAATCAGGAGGACCCCACCTATCACAAACACTCACACGCCACCTCACAAACACGCCTTCTCTCTCTCTGCCACGCATCACCACACGTGGTCACCATGCACCACTCCTTCCCACTCACCCACCACGTGTCCATTGCATAGCCCCCACTGGTTGCATGGTCGGCGGCCATGCAACCGCCGCAACAACCCGCCGGCGACGACTGTAACTCCTTCCGGCCGCCGTACCTCACCGGAAACCCCATTTTTACCCAGATTCTGTTCTTTTCCTCTCTTCTTCCCCGATCAAACCTTCATCTTCCTCCTCTAATCTTCATCATCGGAAAACTCAACAAATCCAGAAACCATCAATCATCAACCTTCAAGCGTCCAACCTCAACCATCAATCTTCATCTTCTTTCCAATCAACAAGAACAAAATTCCAGGAAATTACCAATCATCGTCAACCCTCATCAACGATTTGTTCATCAGATTCATCAGTTCCCGGAAGTTATTCCAGTTGCTTCAAGATCCGTTCACCTTCATGTGCATCACGAGTTCCCGAATCGTCTTCAGGTCCTTCATCGTCAAGTTCATCATTTGCAGATGAATATTCAACGACTCATCAACGATTCTCCAGAAGAACAACACAAATCTCCAGAACTGCCAAAGAATCCTCAACTCTCATTCATCAAGAATCATCCTCTCCAGATCTTCGTTGATTCGACCGATCCACATCATTCACCATCATCATCTCCAGATCCATCCTTTCATTCTTTCCAGAAGATCACGTCAACAACAACGCTCAACCGTTCATCAATGAACCTCCAACAACCTTCGTCAAGCAATTTTTTCCAGAAACATCCAAGAATCGCCATCGTCAACGAAACTTCAAGAACGAGTTCATCTCAGTTCTTCAACCTCAACGCGCATCATCAAGAGCGGCCAACTTCAAAACGTCTCCAGAAGTTCATAACACCTTCAGGCGAGCTCTTGCGAGAATTGGTTTGGTTAAGTTTGTTCATGTTGTTTTAGTGGCTGTGAGCGGAGTTGTTTGAGTTTGAGAGGAAGAAGTTTAGTTGGGACGGAGGCGGTGAAATGAGAGTGAACGGGAGAAAGGGTTCAGAGGAGGACGACGGTGGCGTTGTGAAAGGAGAAAGATCTTAGGGTTTCTGAGTGAGGAGAGTGAGGAAGGGAGGAAGAGACCGGGTTAGGTCGTGGGCTGAATCCTGGGGCCCAACACCATTTTTTGGAGACACCTCCCCTCATTTTTTTTCTCTCTGCTGAGAATGGGCTGGGCCCAACGAGATGGACTGCTGGCTGCACCCTACGTTTGATCCACACCTCCCACCAGTTTTTGCAGCAAACAGCTGGGTTGGGCCCAGTTTACAGTTTTTTTTATTTTTTGCTTAATCACACCCCCAGCTGGGTTGTGTACCCCCTCCCCTTGTATATTTTTTTCATTTTTTATTTATTTTATTGTTTTCTTTTATATAGAAAGAAAAAAGAAAAAGTATATAAAAAAAAGAAGAGAGAAAATAATCGAAAGAAAAAATATTGAAAAATATGAAAAAAAGAATTTGAAAATAGAAAAAGGATATGGAAAAATACATAGAAATATGTAGAAAAAGATTGGGAAAAAAATACAATGAAGAAAAAAAAGAAATTGAGAAAAATATTTTAAAAAAGGGAAAATATGGAGAGAAATACATAGAAAAATATGAAAAATATATGAAAAATATTTTGAAAGAAAGGAGAAAATAGTTGAAAAGAAAAGAAGGAAAAAGAGGAAAAAATATTAAAGTAGACTTAATATTTTTTAGAGTGCATTTTTTTCATAGAGTTTATTTTACCATTTTAGAGACATCTTTAGAAGTCCACTTGTTAGGGGACTTTTTCATTTGATTTTTCCATTATAGAGGGACAGAATAGGATAGTATTTCCTAGGAGATTTATTTTCAGTGTTCGAGCATTGTAACCATTTTTCAGAATGTTAATAAAACGAGATTTGAGTTGTGGTCCCGAAGTAACCGAACTACAGCTGCTCTGATTTCTCGTACCAGACGAGAATATGTAGGCATAGGATGCGATATCCTAACGAGCACACTAACAACTGACCTTTTATTCTCTCGCTGCTGTGCGATCGAGACTTTCCCGCTGACGACTAATTGTTACCCTTTTTCTCTCTTGCCCGAGTGCATTTGAGACCAAGCCGTAGTTTTGCCCATAGGTTCCCGTACCTGTGAAACCAGTTTATTTTCTCACTGCTGTGTGAGAATACACTGTTTAGCCGTAGTTAGCCTGAACTACGTAAAGCTCTGATCTTCCATGCAGTGTGGAAGTACGTAGGCACAAGACGCGAGGTCTTGGCGAGCCAATTTCCCCGTAGTCCCGAACTACGTTGACTCTGACTTTCTCTCTCGAGAATACGTAGGCATAGAGTGCAACGCTCTATCGAGTCAATTCCCCTTCCGTTTAGATTTAGCATCCGTAGATAGACTGTTTTTGCATCCTTTAGACAACCCAAGCAAGCGTGGATCCCGTCGAGTACGACGGACGTGAGGGGTGCTAATACCTTCCCCTTGCGTAACCGACTCCCGAACCCAGGTTTTGGTTGCGATGACCATACCTTTCCCCGTTTTTTGCGAGGTTTACTTCGAGCGTTTCCTTTCCCTCCGTTGGGATAAATAACGCACGGTGGCGACTCTTCTGTCAGCCGGCGCCGATTTTCGCAGTAGCGACAAAGGGGGTGTTACATTAAGTGGTATCAGAGCAGGTCGGTCTGTTGACCAAGTTGTTAACGTGTTCATTCCCTTATGCATTTGGTATATGTGTGTAGCATTATCCATATAGTTTTTCTAACGAGAATTTGTTGTGGGAATCAAGAACAATGGTTGCAGGCAGGAATGACGAAGCGATTGCTGAGGCGTTAACGAGGTTGGCTGGATCAATTGAGCAGAATCCTCAAGCCAATGTGAATGTTGGAAATAACGATGACAATGAGTTTCGTGCCTTGGGAAGGTTCCAAAGGAACAATCCACCGATTTTCAAGGGAACCCATGAACCTGATAAAGCACAAGTTTGGCTGAAAGCGATTGAGAAGATCTTTCGAGTCATGAATTGTTCGGATGCGCAGAGGGTGCAGTTTGGCACTCATATGCTTGAAGAGGAAGCTGAGGACTGGTGGGGTAATACTCGCCAAAGGTTTGAAAAGGATGAGATTGTGGTTACTTGGGATCTTTTTAGAGAGACATTTTTAGAGAAGTATTTTCCAAAAGATGTGTGTGGTAAGAAGGAGATTGAATTCCTTGAGCTGAAGTAGGGTAACTCAATTGTGGCCGAGTATGCCGCAAGGTTTGAGGATTTGATTAAGTTTTGTCCTTATTATAACACTGCTAATGCGGAGAGATCCAAGTGTCTCAAGTTTGTGAATGGTTTGAGGCCGGAAATTAAGCAAGATGTTGGTTATCAGGAAATTAGGTGATTTTCTGAATTGGTAAACAAAAGTAAAATTTATGATGAAGACAGTAGGGCTCGGTCTAGCCACTACAAGAGTTTAAGTGATAAGAAAGGAAAAGGTCAATTTAGAGGAAAGTCGTATGTGACTCTTGCATAGAAGGGAAAACAGAAAGCTGGTTACGACAAGAAGCCGAGTGGGGGAGGAGCTTCCACCCTGGTAAGATGTTATAATTGTGGTGAAGCGGGACATCATGCTCCTGAGTGCAAGAATATTGGGGTAAAGTGTTTCAAGTGTGGGAAGCCAGGCCATAAAGCTCTTGAGTGCAGAAGCGGTGCGAACGTGACTTGCTACAACTGTGGTGAGCAAGGGCACATTAGTACCAAGTGTGACAAGCCAAAGAAGACTCAAGGGAATGGGAAAGTTTTTGCTTTATCAGGATCGGAGACTGCTAGTGAAGATCGATTGATCCGAGGTACGTGCTTCATTAATGGTATACCTTTGATCGCTATAATTGATACCAGAGCTACGCATTCTTTTATTTCTTTGGATTGTGTTAAGAGATTAAGTCTTGAGTTGTCTGTTATGAGTGGAGGTATGGTTATTGATACTCCTGTTATGGGTTCGGTAACTACCCCGTATGTGTGTTTGAATTGTTCGTTGAGTATTTTTCGTAAAGACTTTGGAGTTGATTTAGTGTGTCTTCACTTAGATCAACTTGATGTTATTCTTGGGATGAATTGGTTGGAATTCAATCGTGTCTATATTAACTGTTTTGACAAAATGATTATTTTTCCTGAACCTGAGGATGAGGAAGATTTGTTTATGACTGCTAGGCAAGTGAAGGAATCACTGCAAGATGGTGCTAAGGTATTTTTGTTAATGGCAACAGCGAGCATTGGTGAGAGTGGAACGATTGATGCTTTACCAATTTTCCGTGACTTTCCGAAAGTTTTTCCTGAGGAGATAATATATTTACCGCCAGAACGAGAAATGGAGTTTGTAATCAACTTAATTCCTGGAACTAGTCCGATATCGATGGCTCCATATCGTATGTCCGCATCGGAATTGAAAGAGTTGAAGAGTCAACTTGAAGATCTACTTGAGAAAAGGTTTATTCGTCCGAGTGTGTCACCGTGGGGTGCACCGGTGTTGTTGGTTAAGAAGAAAGAAGGTTCCATGAGACTCTGTGTAGACTACAGACAATTGAACAAGGTGACTATCAAGAATAAGTATCCACTTCCTAGGATTGATGATTTGATGGATCAGTTGGTTGGTGCGAGTGTGTTCAGTAAGATGGATTTGAGATCTGGGTATCATCAGATTCGCGTGAAGGCTGAGGATATTCAGAAGACTGCTTTTAGAACGAGGTATGGACACTGAGTATTCTGTGATGTCATTTGGTGTGACTAATGCACCAGGTGTATTTATGGAGTACATGAATAGGATTTTCCATCCTTATTTGGACAAGTTTGTGGTTGTTTTCATTGATGATATTTTGATTTATTCAAAGAGTGAAGAAGAACATGTCGAGCATCTAAGGATTGTGTTATCTGTATTGAGAGAGAAGCAGTTATACGCTAAAGTTTCTAGGTGTGAATTTTGGTTGAAGGAAGTGAGTTTCCTTGGTCATGTGATTTC
The DNA here is from genome assembly GCA_963859935.3 of Lathyrus sativus. NCBI lineage: Eukaryota > Viridiplantae > Streptophyta > Magnoliopsida > Fabales > Fabaceae > Lathyrus > Lathyrus sativus. The sequence goes on along the minus strand of OZ012741.1, from coordinate 127,995,373 downwards.
GAGTAGAGGTATTGCAGTTGATCCGTCGAAGGTTGAAGCGGTGTCGCAATGGGAGACTCCGAAATCAGTTTTTGAGATTAGAAGTTTTCTTGGTTTGGCGGGATATTATCGGAAATTCATTGAGGGATTTGCCAAGTTATCACTTCCGTTGACGCAGTTGACTAGAAAAAGTCAAGATTTTGTTTGGAATGCAAAGTGTGAAGGGAGTTTCCAAGAGCTTAAGAAAAGGTTGACGACAGCTCCTATTTTGATTTTGCCGAATCCGACAAAACCGTTTGTTGTGTATTGTGATGCTTCTTTAATGGGTTTAGGAGGTGTGTTGATGCAAGATAAACAAGTTGTAGCTTATGCTTCGAGGTAACTCAAAGTGCATGAGAAGAATTATCCGACGCATGACCTAGAGTTGGCCGTTATTGTATTTGTGCTAAAACTTTGGAGGCATTATTTGTTTGGTTCGAGATTTGAGGTGTTTAGTAATCATAAGAGTTTGAAGTATCTTTTTAATCAAAAATAATTGAATGCAAGGCAAAGGAGGTGGTTGGAACTTCTAAAGGATTATGATTTTGGTTTGAATTACCATCCGGGTAAAGCAAATGTGGTAGCTGATGCATTGAGTAGGAAATCGTTGCATATGTCGATGATGCTGGTAAAAGAGTTGGAATTGATTGAGCAATTTCGTGATTTAAGTTTGGTGTGTGAGAAGACTTCTCACAGAGTTAAGCTAGGTATGTTAGAGCTTACTAGTGGTATTCTGGACGAGATTCGAGAAGGACAGAAATCTGATTTGAGTTTAGTTGATCGGTTGACTCTGATCAATCAAGGTCAAGGTGGCGAATTTCAGATTGATGAGAATGGTATCATGAGGTGTCATGATAGAGTTTGTGTTCCTGATGTTGTTGAGCTGAAAAAGAGTATTCTTGAGGAAGGGCATCGTAGTGGATTGAGTATTCATCCGGGTGCTACTAAGATGTATCAAGATTTGAGGAAAGTATTTTGGTGGCCTCGTATGAAGAAGGATATTGCCGAGTTTGTGTATTCTTGTTTGACTTGTCAGAAGTCAAAGATTGAGCATCAGAAACCGCCGGGTTTGATGAAACCATTGTCTACTCCTGAGTGGAAATGGGATAGCATTTCTATGGATTTTGTATCTGGTTTATCGAGGATGCCGAGTAACTTTGAAGCTATTTGGATTATTGTGAATAGATTGACCAAATCTGCTCACTTTATTCCTATGCGAATGGATTACCTGTTGAAGAGGTTGGCAAAGCTATACATTGAGAGGATTGTCAGTTTGCATGGTATTCCGTCTAGCATTGTGTCAGATAGAGATCCGAGGTTTACTTCGAGACTTTGGGAGGGTTTGCAAAGTGCTTGGGGTACGAAGTTGCGTTTGAGTTTAACTTATCATCCGCAGACCGATGGTCAGACTGAGAGAACGATTCAATCACTTGAGGATCTTTTAAGAGCTTGTGTGTTGGAGAAGGGAGGAGCTTAGGATAGCTACTTACCTTTGATTGAATTTACTTACAACAACAATTTTCATTCGAGTATTGGTATGGCACCGTTCGAGGCATTGTATGGTAGACGGTGTAGGACGCCATTGTGTTGGTATGAATCTGGAGAGAGTTCTGTGGTTGGACCCGAGATAGTCCAGCAGACTACCGATAAGATTAAGATGATTCAAGAGAAGATGAAGATTTCTCAGTCGTCAGAAGAGTTATCATGACAAGAGGAGGAAAACACTTGAATTTCAGGAGGGAGATCACGTGTTTCTTCGGGCTACTCCTATGACTGGTGTTGGTAGGGCATTGAAGTCGCGTAAGTTGACGCCGCGTTTCATTGGTCCTTACCAGATTTTGCAGAGGATAGGAGAGGTAGCCTATCGAGTTGCTTTACCACCGTCGCTTGCTAATCTCCATGACATGTTCCATGTATCTCAGTTGAGGAAATACAATGCGAATCCATCTCATGTAGTCCAAGTAGATGATGTGCAAGTGAGAGATAACCTGACTGTGGAGACATCACCTATGCGGATAGAGGATCGAGAGTTGAAACAACTTCGAGGCAAAGAGATTGCTTTAGTGAAGGTCGCTTGGGGAGGTCTGGCTGGTGGAAATGTGACTTGGGAACTTGAGAGTCAGATGAGAGAGTCTTATCCAGAGCTGTTCGAATCAGGTAACATTTTCGAGGATGAAAATTCCAAAAGTGGGGGAGAGTTGTAACAGCCCAATTTTTATTAATTAATTATTTATATTAATTAAATGATTTGTGGGGATTGTTTAATTGATGGATGATTAATTAAATGAAATTGGTAGATGTTTGAGAAGAGAAATATGATGTAAAGAATAGAAGAGAAAGACTTATAAAGGAAAAGTGGAAAGAAAAGAAAAGGATAGAAACATAAGAGAAAAGAAGAGAAAAGAAGGAGAAAGAGGAGAAAAGAGAAGGAGAAGAAGGAAAAGTTGGAAAAGCTCAAGAACAACTCTCAAGCATCGATTTAACCAAGGTAAGGGTGTGAAATGTTGTTATTCTATCAATGTATATGATAATGTATGCTTGGGTTAGATTGTTGGATGTTTTTCTACAACTTCCATTTTAGGGCAAAAGTGGATTTAATCGATAGAAACCGAGTTTTAACGGTCAAAAATGAGAATAAGTGGTATAATTTAGTCGAGGGAGGTTAGACTAAGGCTATGGAACTGGTTTGGTGAGAATCGGTCGGTTTTGTGGAGAGTTATGGAAGTTGGGCAGTGAGGGTTTTGAAGTTCGCAGACACTCGCTAGCTTGTTCGCTAGGCGAGCTGGTCGCGAATGTTCACTACAGCGAGCTGTAGCGAGTAGGAAGCGAGCGGTCCCAGACTTGGGCAGAATGGATTTGACGTTCTTCGCTGGTAGCGAATGAGGCAGCGAAGGTTCGCTAGGACTTCGCTGTAGCGAGCTGGGTAGCGAAGCAAGACAGTAGCTTCTGTTTGCCTTCGCGAGCTTGTTCACTAGGCGAACAGGTAGCGAGCACTCGCTAGAGACTCGCTAGGCGATCATGCTAGCGAGCATGGCAGCAATTGGTTTTCTCTGTGATTCCATTCCATGTTGGTTTCTTGGTTCGACAGTGTTCGATCCTTGTTGGAATGAATAATTGTGTGTCGTGAAGTATATGTTATGGGTAGCCGTATGGCGTGAATCCTAGATTATGAATTGTGGTCTTTTGACAAATATAATGCATTGTTTTAATTGATTAAAATGCATGATGAATGTTATTGAATTCGTTGACGTGAGCACGATGTTGTGAATATGTTGTGAATGCATATTGTTTGTATGCGATTGTGTTTGAGAATGCATGAGAACATATTGTGGATATGTATGCATTGCTTGGTAAATATATTGATGATATTGAATATGAATATGTTGTGTGTGCAATCATGTTATAATTCTTATGTGATGAATTATTGAGAATGCATGAGATTAAGATGCGAGAACGGTCTTAAGTGCATTTGGTTGTTGATTGCATATGCATCATTTAGTCAAGAGGCAATGTTTGCTAGTTTCGTGGAGACTAGTGACTTGTCCCAAGCCTAGAAGAATGGGTTTGAAAGCTTAGAGGATAGGCTTTTATTGTTATCGGTCTAGAAGAGTGGACCCGGTTTAAGTGTAAAAACCGAAAAATGATAATAAGTGTTGGTACCACATGGCATGAGTTGCATTGAGTTGTGTTGGGTCACATAGCATAGACATCATTGTTATATGAATTATACATGTGTGTGGATTGTTGAGTGAGAACTATGGATATGTGCATGATGAAACATGTTTTGAGATTATCCATGTGTGTTTCTACATGTTGTGAAATGTATGATGAGTTATGAATGAATTATGGTGAGAAATGCGAAATATGTGTATTCTATGCTTGTGTATATATATATAGTTATATGCATTGATTATTATGATAATATTTCTCACCCTTATGCTGCTTTATAATGCTCTATGAGGCATTGCAGATTAGGTTTCTAGAGGTCTTTTGTGAAGTATAGCTTCATTATTTTGGTCGGTTATGCTCTAATATGTAGCACCGGGTAGTTAGGCTTGTATAGTATTCTTTTGGGATACATTTTGTATATGTATCTGACGGCAAATGTTTATGTAAACATGAATGATGTGATGAAACAAACTGAATGATATGTATTTATATGATTACATGTTTTAAGTAATTCAATGTTTAGATTTTCCGCTTTAACTCTAAATATTTAGATGTGGGTGTAAGGACTAAGTTCCTCTATTGAACTACCCCACTGTTGCATGTCTTTTATAGAGCATGTGTTGTATGTTATTTTTGCGAATGATATGGCATACTTCTTTTGTATCATGTTTCAAATTTACTCTGATGAAATTTTATTATGTGATTTATTTGTTTATTTGGGGGTATAGAAGGGGGTTTTACAATAGCAACTTGTGTTGTTACCTTCATCCTTTTGATGTTGTTAATTATTGAAGATTGGGAACTCACTATCATCCTTTTGGTGATAACGAGTAGTGTGTATTTATTATCATCCTTTTGGTGATAACGGATTGTGTTATTACCTTCATCCTTTTAATGTCGATGATTTTTAAATTTGGGAATTTACTATCATCATTTTGGTGATAGAAAGTGATATTGTTACCTTCATCCTTTTGATGTTGGTGATCATTACAGTTGTGTATTTACTATCATCCTTTTGGTGATAATAACTTGTGTTGTTACCTTCATACTTTTGGTGTTGGTAATCTTTGAAGATTGTGTACTTACTATCATCCTTTTGGTGATAGCAAGTTGGGTGTGTTCACTTTTATCCTTTTGGTGATGGAAACGTCATTCTTTTGGTGTTGGTTTTCTTTACAGTTACGATCCCACCATTGTCCTTTTGGCAATGGCAATCTTTGCAAATTGTGGCCCGAATGTCATCATTTTGATGCTAGGAAAGTGTCATTATGATCTAACCATCATCCTTTTGGTGACAATGATCTTTGTTAGTCTGATTAACCTTCATCCTTTTAGTGATGACAATCATTGAAGATGTTGAGTTAACTATCATCCTTTTTGTGATAACAAGCTTTTTGAATTGGTGGTAGTTATCCTTTTGGTAATAGTAAGCTTTATTGTTATCTTACCATCCTTTTGGTGATAGTGATCTTTGATTTTTGATTTACTCATCATCCTATTGTTGATGGTTGTTATCCTTTTGGTAATAGCAATCTTGGAGTTCATTGGTCTTAATGTCATCCTTTTGGTGATATTGACCCCAGTCATAATGCCTAATCATCGTCCTTTTAGTGATGACAGTCGTTAGAATTTAATAACCTTCATCCTTTTGGTGTTGGAAATTATTGAAGTTGTTATGAACCTACTATTATCCTTTTGGTGATAGCCAGCTTGGTTGATCTTACTGATATCCTTTTGGTGTTAGTGGTCTTTACAGTTTTGAGATTACTGTCACCTTTTTTGTGTTGTTAACTTCTGTCATTATAAGTTTGTTCAGTGTCCACTCGAGGGTCGACATTGATTTATTACCCTATTTTCTTCCTTCTAACAAATTTGGGGTCTTCTTGTATCTAATTAACTTTTACCCTAAGAACAAACTCGATGCATAAGTTCATTTTCTCGGGATCAAGGCAATTAGATAGGGGTATCTGTCATACCCCAAAAATTTGTCCTACCTTTCTTAGCATTCTCTCTGCAAGATCATTTGGCCTTTGACCATGATATACTGAGAATTAAGTCAGAGGTCCTGTCTGTGTGCTTATTATGACTAACCAGTTTGTGCATATGTATTAATTTCAAGTGGGGATAATACTTTTTCTATCAGTCAATTCCTTCAAGATGTGATCGTTGGATTCTGATTCAAAGGGTCCTAGGATTTTCTACTGTTCATTTACCTCAAAATTTCTCAGAAGTTTCAGTGTATAATCCAAGGAGGATTAGGGTTTTCTTTCCATTAGTGTTGAGTATGGAAGTATGATTAGGGTTTTCATGGCATATTGCATTACAAGTGGTATCCTTAATTTCAAAGGATTTCTTAAGGCATGGTTCGTGTACTTAAATCTTTGATTATGCGAGTAACAAAGATCAAGCAAGACTTTGTTTTGATTCATTAAGTTGGAACATCATTTAAGTTCTTTTGATCTTATGAGAAAAAGCTTGGATTTTCTTGCTGATAGTTTGTGATCAATATATTCTGAAGTGATAAGTTTGGGTAAAAATCTTGAATCAAGTTTTAGCAAGGAGGTCTCAAAGTGAAGTTAAAGAATCATGTTCTTTATAAAAATTCAAATTGATTCATTGTTTTTTTTTCTATAAAGTGCAATGTCAAGATACGATTCATTCAAATTGCAAGATGTTCCTATTTTTCAAATCCATGAGTTTTTGTACAAAGATACAAGTAGAGATTCACACTTCACCATAAATACACAAAGCCCAAATTCAAGATTCATGTCAAGCTATCTTCCATAATGAGTTTGTTGTTCAAGCAAATATTTTAGTATCATTATAAAATTACACCATAAACCATCACAAAAAGAGTTTTATTCAAGGGAGTTTTTGACACAATGCAAAATGATCAAGTTCTATCAAATTCAAGGTGCATTAATTGGTTTTAAGATTCATGTCGTTCACAAAATCCAAGTTGGAAAATTCAAAACTCAAATTCAAAGTTATCATGGGATTCAAGTTTTCAATTTATGATAAAGGTTCAAATTCAAATAATGTAAAGTTCAAAGTGGATTCAAAAAAAGATTCAAAGGGGCACAAAGACTTATTACAAGTCACAATATCTTTTCCACTTTCAAAAATCAATCAAAGCTCACAAGGTGGATTCAAAAATTCAAGAATTTCATAAAGATCTCAAGTCACCCATACAAGATTTCAAGTTTTTCTCCCATGCCAAAATACAAATGCAAATTTCAAAAGAACAGTGAGATTACAAATTTACATATGTCATACAGGATCCTAAATTTTTGCAAGCCTAAATCCTACAATTCCCATCTTTCTTCATGCCACGACTAAGCAATTGTTGTGCTATCATCAAGGACCCAATTCCAAGTTTGTACGTAAGAGTTGTCACACCCTAATTTTTGACTTTAAGATCCCACCTCCTTGTGCGTTTTCTTAAGTTTTATCTTTTTACTTTTATGTACGATTAACGAGTGTGTGCAGGATTATTTTGCTTCAAAGACGTCTCTGGCGGATTTTTATGATTAGATCCCCTTAAATCAAGATTTTGGTCCCTTTCAAGTTTTTCTCTTTATCAAGGAAGGTTTGTCAAGACAAGTCTCGTTCAGGAATTAAGATCACGGGCTCATAGTAATTAAGGCATTTGTAGTGCAAGTTAATTTTGGATTCAAGATTTGAGGATCGCTCATATGAGTTTTAAGTCCAACAGTTGCAATTTAATCAAGTGGTGTTATTTGGTTTGTGGTGGAGAAATTTAACTTGTATCACATTGGATTTGATTTGGTGTATTGTATGTGGATTTAAATCCAAATCCCCGTTTTGGTCAAAAGGCTCGAATTTTTAGAAATTTACAATTTAAGGTCTCGTTTCAAGTTGTAAGCTTATTTCGGAAGCATTATAATTACAACTCACTCCAAATTTAGTCATTATCTCAGGATCTAAAAGCTCATATTTCGGAACATTACGAGATTGAATCCAGAACTTCGAGGTTGCAAGATGAGTTTAAAAGGAATACATTTCAATATCACCCTTAATTATTTAACTCCAACTTGAGTCTCCTCTAAACAAAGTGATGTTTTGAAAGATAACAACACTACAAGTCCAGAATAATCAAAGGAATATTCATAATTGATGTGCAAGATTAAGTCACCAACGCTTTGTTCTTTTGGTTAAATAATATGCCAACGAGTTGCAAGGATAATCTCGTGCTTTAAATATCCAGAATTTTAAAGAATATGTTAAGACAATGGTAAAGTGTCGGGTTTTTGTTATCGTCTCCACAGGGAATATGAGATATTTTCATCGTTCGACAGTTGATAAATTCGTAACTTTATAGTAACAAAAGGGGGTTTGGTTTTAAGTCACGGTAGCTTCGCATAAAAGTAAGAAATGCAGTAAAATATTGGTTTTACGATTTAAATAAAGATTGTCAAAGTTAGGTTTTGGTAATCACTTTGCATGTATATGTTCGATCAACAATGCATAAACTCTTTTTAATGATAAACACATTCACAATATCCTCCCAATATGATTATCTCTAACTCACATTGTGATATTTCCCATTTTGATCCATTGTTGATTTCTCACACAATCTATCAAAATGACAACATTTAGGTTTAACATTTTAGTGAACAACAATATTCAAGACTATTTCTAGCTCAAGAAAGGAGATGGATGAAAACCTAGGTCAAGAGTTGGAAAATATCTTTCAATCAAGAACCAACACAAAAGGTTATAAATAAAATAAGGTTTTCACCATATATTAATCATCAAAGAGTTTTACAAATGAGGATCATCCATATACATACAAAGCTTAATGATCACCTACATCTAACCTTGACAAAATAAAGAACTTATCCACTCATTTCCTTGGTAGCTTGCAAAAGAAATTTCGGAAGAAGGTTGATGAACATTCGGGTCGAATGATCCAACTTGGATGAGAATCCACCTTCTTTTTGTTGCAATATGTTAAGAGATGAAGAAATGAGAGCCAAAAGGGTTCTAGGGCACAAAATCTCACTCTCTAGCAAAACTATGAAAAAACAAGTAAAAAAAAAGATATGTCCAAAAAGTAGCCCCTGCTACTTATAGAAAGTGGAAAAACTGGGCACGTTCGCTACTTGCTCGCTAGGCGAGCTGCTAGCGAACGCTCGCTACAACCTCTCCTAGCGAACATGCTAGCGAGGACTGCAGTTTTCCTTCTGTTTTGCTTCACTACGTCCTCGCTGCAGCGAACCAGCCAGCGAAGGATGCTTGATTGATTCTGGAATTGCTCGCTAGGTGCTCGCTGGGAGCTCGCCTAGCGAATCTTTCGCCATATGCTCGCTACCAGCGAATGATGTCAAGAATGCTTCTGCCCAAGTCTGGGAGTGTTCGCTAATAGCTCGCTAGGCGAGGCTGCAGCAAACACTCGCTACTCACTCGCCAGGTGTTCGCCTAGCGAACCAGCCTTTGCTCTTCTTCTTTGCTTGATTCCTTTGTCAACTCTCTTGTGTATTCAAATTATATTCTTTCAAGCTCAAATCCTGCACAACAGCACACAAATCAAAGGGACCAAGATCATTTAACACAATGATGCATAATCAACAAAAGCGAGGCTGTTTAATACATTTTTAGGACAAAAAGGAGCGAAAGATGCCCACATTTGATAGCTCAAATAAGCACAATTGGGCATCTAACAACTCTCCCCAACTAGAATATTGCTTGCCCTCAAGCAAAGTATGCCTCTTGAAGATCTAGAGGATTTGCTAAAAGAGAAAGGATTTTCCGAACTCGGATCAAATGGCTCAAATACAAGCGACTCAACCAAACATGTGTTTCCAACGGTTAGAACAACACAATGCATAAGAACTAAAACCTTAAAGCAATACAAAACATTAATTAATTCACAACAAGGATATCTTGAATGAATCACCATATCTCTCCTCTTCGAATAAGGATTGAAGAAATTTCGCACATGCAAGCGCGGGGACAATTTCACTCTCCAATAAACAATGCAAAAATCAATTCAATTCATATAATGTCTAGCAATTATAAATGAAAATGTGGAAGTACGAAGATCACTAAGGTCTTTTCCGGTTGTAGCTTGGTCGTATTTACAAACAAGGGACATATCTAAAGTCATTGAAACGAATTTGCCGATGCAAAAGAGACATTCACTTGTACAACAATTCACACATTCAAACTTCTTATACTCATTTGAAACCTTCACAACTCTTGTTCCACAACTCAATTTTTCAATATTTTTCTTCCAAGCAAGCATTCATGATTATTCTTTTCTTTTGATCATTTTCTTTCTACACCATGTTCATAAAACAAGTATTTTTTTCACAATTCTTTTCAATGCTTGCTTGGTTTTTTTATGAGTTGAGGTAAATTACCCACTTATATTTTCGTTCTCCCCAACTTATCTTCTACTTCCTTCAAAATTGAATGTTCTTTACTTTTTACGGCACAAGAACAATAATAATTTTTTTTTCAGGTTTTCAAGAAAAAAGATTTTTGAAGTCTCGCTTTATTTCAAGCCGAGATTCAACTGTTTAAGCTCAAAAGGGGTTCACGAATACTCTCTCAACTCACGGGTAAGTCTTGCATCTGGAACTGGTTGTGCTCGAAAGAAACAAGTGCCTTGATCATTTCAACTAACTTCCACAAATTCATAATAATAAAAGACAGAACATGAATTAAATGAATCAACACAGTTTATCAGAATCCAGTATTTAAGTACATAATGGAGGTCTCCTCATAATTTGTGGTTCTAAAACCTAAGTGACTCATTCTTGCAAAAAAAAACAATATTTTATCACAAAAAGAACAAAGTTCCGCATGCATTCTAGAATTCTAACCGAAGGTAACCATGTACCTTCGCTTTAATCGCTTGTTAATTTTTTTTATCATTGTCATCCAAGCTCGGATGCACCTTTATTGGATACTTCTTTCAGAGAGCAACCAATCTAGAAGGTTTTGACATCAACCTATCCACAAAAAATTATTAAAAACAAAATTAAATGAAAAAATATTAATCATAACTGAAATTAAAGAAATAGAAATGTGTTTGGGGGATAAAACACCCCAATAGTACAACCCAAAATATCAGACAACAAAATAAAATATCTAGAAACCAAAACAAAACAGTAAACTGAAACAGATAAAAATCAAAGATCAGTCCTCCTCGGACTCATACTCCTCCTCCTCTGAAGTGTCATCATCAAAATCCTCTTCACCCTCAACCTCATCATCAGCATCACCAACATCAGCACCGGGACCACTCGCACCCACCCCCTCTCCAAAAACAGGCCTGTCCACAGGCCAGCTCGCGTGCTGCATAAACTGCTCACGCGTCATCATAGGACGCTCTGTGGAGGGGTCACGGATCTGGAGCTGTAACACCTGCATCGAGTCATGAATGTCAACCATCGCACGATGCATCGCCGCCATCCAATCCCAATTGTAGTTGCATACTGCTTGCTGGTGTTGCACCCTAAAATTTGACCAACCGGGTCCCATATCTGGTTTATGGTTCGACGCATTTTGCATTCGCATTCGCATACTGCATATAGTGCATTTTCTCAATCATGGCGATTTTATCGGGATTACGGCCCTATGTTCACGTTTCAAAGGTTCCAGACCATTTTGAATATTTGGAGGTTATTTTTGGGAAGCTGTGCGCTTCCCGGGTGTTTTCAGCTCGCGCTGTGTTTTGAAGACAGTCAGGTGTCCGGGTTTTATCATTAGTTCTGCTCCGGTCTCGCTTTCATTTTTAATTGGATTCAATTGCTTTTTTAGGCTTTATTAGATATTAAATGGATTTTTTTTAAATAGGATTTTATTAGATTTTAGAATAGTAGATTTCATTTTGTTTTATAATAGGAAATAGTTTTTTAATAGAATAATGGCATTTATATAAATAGTATAGTTTTTTTTATATAATTAATAGGTTCTTTCTTCTTAATAGAAATTAATAGATTTTTTTAATTTGATAGATTTTGTTTAATAGATATTAGTTTAATATAGTTTCACTAGAAGAATTGTTATAGATTTTCTTTTTTAGATTCTTTAATGGATTTCTTTTTGTTTTATAGAAATAGAATAGATAGAATAGATTTTATTTCTTTTAATTAGGATTAGTTTTAATCTTCATCATCTATCATTTCCATTTAATCTTCATTTCCATTAATTCATATTAATCTCGTTAATCCATTTTACCTTCCATCATTAACCATCTCCATTTCCATTCCTTTCATTAATCAACCAGTTAATTAATCATTCACGTTTAGTTTTACTTGATCCATATTAATCCATCACTAATCAGTTTTAATTTGGTTAAGTCTCAGTATTGTCACGTTTGGGCCATTATCCACAAAGCTATCAGAAAGCCCAGTTACCCAGAGTCCAGCGCATGTGTCATATATAATCCAAGCACCACGTGTGTGCATGAGAGGACGCCACCTCAAACTCCACTCTCACTAACCATCACACGCGTCTCCCTTTCCCCTCTCCCTCCAGCCACGCGTCCCACATGCAACCAAGCCTCTGACTCCCACAACGCCACTTGTCACGTCATTATCCTTCACCGGAAATTCCACCAGCCGGCATGCAAAACTCTTAGGCCACCCCAACAACCTTCACCTGACACCTCCTAACGACCGTCGGCCACCCCAACTGACTCCGGCCACCGTCAAAACCGTCGGAAAACCTAAATTCACCAGAAATTCTTCTAGCTCCTCCGATCGTCATTTTTCCCTCCGATCATCAATAATCAACTCATCATCTTCGTCATTTTTCCAGAACAACATCATCATCATCATCGTTCTTCAGCAAGTTTATCTTTCATCAACACTCAAGAACTCCATCGGCGCTTGAGTTCTTTTTCCAGATTTTTTGCGGACGCCTAAGACCTTCATCTTCATCCATCAATTTCTCCAGATTCACACGCATTCACGAATAAATCTTCATCTTCATTTGGAGTTCAGCAAGTTCTTCAGATTTCCAGGTGTTCTTCAAAGAAGTTGAAAATGTCCATCTCGATCTTCAACAAAACGCAGAAATAACAAGAACATCTTCATCCAGGATCCTCCTTGGTTCGTCATCCAGAATCCATCTTCAGCAACGTCATCATCCAGGTTCTCATTTCTATTACTCTCTTTCCTTGCATGTTAGTGATAAATCTGATAGATGTAGGTTTAAACTTGAGGTTAGTTAGAGTGAACGGTTAGGGTAGAACATTGATAACTATGTTGGAACTTGAAGGTTCTGTGATGTGGATGTGTTAGGTTATTTGAGCTGAGTGTTGTTTTGATGAATCGTGGATAGCGGCGGTTTCGTCTTGAGGTTTCTTTTTGCTGATGTTGATTCGAGAACGAGATTGAGGTTATAGTTTAGATTGTTGTTGATGATGAACATTAGGGTTTCAGGGTTCGTTTCAGTTTGAGAGTGAGTGAGTGGTAACGGCTGCGTTTAGGGTTTGTGTTGAAGTGATGAACAGTGAGAGGATTCTGAGAGCATAATGTTGATTTTTTTTACTAGGTTAAGGAGTTTGGATTAACCCTGGGCTCGGAGTAAGCCCACAAGTACGTTGCTAGCATGCCCCCCCCCCTCCCGTTTCCATCTTCACACTCTCCCCTTTGCTTAATTGAATGGTATGCTATTGAACGGGCCAGGCCCAATTGCAGTTACTACGCACTTCCCCGTTTTCCCCTCTTCTCACCCCCCAGGCGTGTGTGTTATGGATGGGTTGGGCCCTTTTGCTAAGTTCTTTACCATTCTGGATGGACATACACTGCTAATGCTTGTTTCACCCCACTTGTCTGATTGATAGGAGGTTAATGGGCTGGGCTTGTTATTTTCCTACTGAAACCATACTGTGGAATAATCATACCCTTTCAATTTAATTTATTTCATTTCTTTTTTTTTAGTGCTTGTTTTGTTTATGCTTTGATTTAGTTTACCTAGAATCATTAGGATAAAAAAATATATTAGAGTTTTAATGTAAATAGCAATAGATAGTTCAATATAGTATGTAGGTTATAATATAGTTTGAACTTTAATAGAATCATAGGATAATAATAGATATAGTTTAATCTTAGAATAAAAAACATAAAAAAAAAATGTTAATATTAGTATGTAGATATTAATATGCCTTAGGATAAAACTTTAGGTTGAAATTGTAGAATAAAACATTAGAAAATATTAAGAGTTTAATACAGTAAAAAAAATACTAACATAGTTTAGGTATTAATATTCTTTAGGGTGAGGTGATAAAAAACTTAAAGAAATGATTAGATAAAAAAAAAACATTATAAAGTGTTAGCATTAGATTTAGTAGTTAGTATACTTTAGGTTAAAATGAAAATGGTTAGGATGTAGTATAGCATTAGAATTAAAAATCTTAGAATAAAAATATAATAAAATAGTAGAATATTTTTAGGATAGTTTTAATTTGATTTTAGGTTAATGTTTAGTGTACATAAAACTTTTAGTATAGAATTTAGTTCAAAAACAATTAAGACTTAGTTGTAATAGAGTTGGGGTATTTTAATAATTGAGATATGATTAGGGAATATATGGGGTATAGGGTATGATTAGGGTCCCTTAGAAATAATTAGGTGTAATATAGTTAATATTCTGTATGCATTATAATTGGTGTGTTTGTCTGTGGAGACTTCCCCTTTTGCTGTTTGTCATTTCTGCTTGGGCTTTTTGGGGGCTTGCTTGGAGTAGCTGGTGGAGACTTAGAAGCTTGGAAACTCAACTTGGAGCATGGATTGAGATCTCTTCCCCTGAAGACTGCTGTTTAAAGGCTTAGGAGAAATAGGAGAAAATAGGCAGAGCCTTAGAATAGACCAAATTCTTTCATAAACATGGATAGCTTCCTTTGCTTCCATTCTTCTCTATGACATAAAGTCCCTCTATGGTATTCACCTCTCTCCTTAGGAGGGATAAGTGGCCTTACCTTAGAGGTAGAACTTTGAGAGAACCACTCTGTTACAATGTCAACTATCCATAGACTTCCTTTGGTCGTCAATGAATTGTTTGACATTCAATTTCTTCTGATAAAATCAATTCTCATTTAGGAGAGCTTGCCTTGAAGAAAGAAGCCATTGAAGATAGAGATGAAGATCAAAGATTGACAAAGATGAAGATTGTTCATGTCAAAGCTGTGCAACTGTTAAAACTAGGGTTTACTGCTGTCTGATGCTGTCAACTGGTTAAGATTCTGTGCTTGCTTGAGCTTGGTGATTTCTTAAAGATGGAAGCTTATTGTAGCTTGGGTCTCATGGGAGCCTGACTTTGGGGTTCATTGGGAGATTGTTGTTTATCAACTGTCAGAGTTGGGTGAGCTGTCAGAGCTGGGTTTTTGGGGTTTATTTTCTTTGTTGTATTGTTTGTTAATTCTTCCCCTTGAGGTTGAGGTGAAGCTGTTTCACTTTACCTATTATTTTCTAGGTTCGAGGTTGAGTGGGACTCCCTTGCCTCGCTTGTACTGTTGCATTCATGCATTTTACTGCTTTACTGTATATATGTTGTTGATTTTCCGTTTATTCCCTTAGGATCTCTGTTTCTCTCAGCGCAAGAGAGAAATATGACAGACATTAGGCTCTCATCCATGCATGCCAACATTACGGTAGATTTTGATTCCCTTTTCAACCATAGGTTTTAGAGTTGTTGTTTCTCTTCTATCTCAAAACAATCAAAAAACACAATAAACATTTCAAACACCATAAAAGACAGTTCTTACGTAAAAGACTGTAAACCAATCAAAGAGTCATTTTTGTCCGCTTGGACCGTAATCAGGAGAAAACCTTTTTCAGAAGGATAAAAAACAGTCAGACAAATCTGTGTCTTCCGTAGCCCGAACTATGTTTGCTTTGATCTTTCATGTTGTATGAAAGTACGTAGGCATAGGATGCGATATCCTAGCGAGCAACCTTCCCCTCCTTTCCCGTAGGTAGGCGAACTACGTTGACTCTGATTTCTCGTTCCAGACGGGAATACGTAGGCATAAAGTGCGATACTTTGCCGAGTCATTTTATTTTCTTTTAACCCCATACCTGTAGAATAGATAGAATAACAATCCATGCTAGAAAACAAGCGTGGATCCCGTCGAGTACGACGGACGTGAGGGGTGCTAATACCTTCCCCTTGCGTAACCGACTCCCGAATCCAGGATTTGGTTGCGACGACCATTCCTTTCCCGTCTTTGCGGTAGGTTTACTCTGAGCGTTTCCTTTCCCTCCTTTGGGATAAATAACGCACGGTGGCGACTCTTCTGTTCAGTCGGCGCCGATTTTCGCAGTAGCGACAGCTGGAAAGGGTCAAACCCTTGAGAAAAACCACCGAGACCATCAGTAGTCTCAGCATCACCAGCCGATGTACCACCTCTATAATTCTTTGGCCTGCAATATTTGTTCATATAATTATCATCAACAACAGCGGGAATCTTAACCAAACTTCGGGCAGGAAGCTTCATCCGAGTCTGAGAATACAAAGCCATAACAATACAGGGAAAAGCAAGGGGGCAATTAGTTCGCCCCCCATACTTAAGCCCGCTCTCTATAACCGACTTCATCTCTCTTGCAATAATCCCCGCTACATTGATCTGCACATTTGTAAGAATAGCGTGAACAAGACGTGCCACTAGGATCGGCACTGTTGAGGTATGCGACTTGGGTTTGATGTTCGATAGAACCAACATCAAAATCAGCTGAGCTAATGGGTTCATGTCTTCTCTGCGAAACCTTACAGCTTCTCTAGAATGGTTCCTTTCTAGACTCTTCCCTTCCAACAAGAGAGCGGCAGAAATATCATCAATTTGTGGGTGAAGCCTCAAGTTCCGAGTGTAGGTGTCCAATTCATTCACACCCAAGTGGAGTGGTTTGCCGAGCACACGGTTTATGGCGTCCCTATCAAAAGCAATTTGACGACCGAACACTCTTGAAGACCAAGTGAACGGCTCATCATCATCAGGAAGTGCGTTAGCATAGAACTCGCGCACAACATCTATGTTGTAGCTATCGGTTGGGGATACCAAAATTCCCCACTTTTTGTTATTCATCAACCCTGCAAATGTTCTGTATTCTCCTTCCGGGTCAATGGTGAACCTTCTTTCCGGCAGAATCTTTTGCTTCTGCAGTGCCATGAAGCGGGTAGCTTGTTTTGCCCCGACAAACTTATCATTATCAAATTGAATTGGAACTGGTCGTGATGTGTTTCCGACCTTTCTTTTCTTTCCAAAGTTACCTGAGGCCATCTGCACACAAAACATAAAAAACACAACACATAACAGCAACAGATATTAGTCATAGCAACATAAAAACTCAGGATCTGTCATGTTCGCTACAGCTTCGCTTAGCGAGCTGCTAGCGAATGCTCGCTACAGACTCGCCTAGCGAGCTGCTAGTGAACGCTGCGAAATTTTCAAAAACAACCACTGCTGGTCCCCAGAAATCACCAATGCAAGTTGTGACTAGCACAGTTCCACAAAATAACAGATTTATAATTATAAGGAATGTTCTTTGAATACATGCAACCTAAACTATGCTCAAATCCCTACATGCAAAAGTTGACCTAAATCCCTCAATCACAAACAATGTCAATAGTAAACAACAAAGAGAAAGGATATAGGCAAACATGATGCGGCAAAGAAGAGAGAACTTGAAGCAATTAGGGTTTGCAAGGAATTTGTGGGAAAAGAACTTATGCAAAATGAGAAACCGTGAGGGTGAGAGTGTTTGTGAGTGAGAGAGTGAGTGTAAACCGTGTTAGACCAAAACAAATCAAAATAAAATACAATTGGGTCTACGTGAGTGGCCCACCAAAAGAACTAAAAACTGCCAGTTTCGTAAGGTTCGCTAAGCGAATAGCCAACGAACACTCGCTACATGCTCGCCTAGCGAGCTGCTAGCGAGCATGACAGGATTTGCAAATTTCATAGCATATCAAGCACGTGCCTAGTCCAACAAAAAGTATACAACACATAGAACCCACAACACACAATAGAAAACATTAAATACTTACAATGTTGAGGTGCCTCTCAACAAGCGCTTGTTTAACATCGGATAAGCTCGACGGTCCATGATGCTCAAGCCGGAACATCAAGAAGAAAAACACAACTTTCTCGGTCCACATGACCACCGAGATAGATCTTTAAACGCTGGCCATTTACCGTACAGCTGTCCTTTTTCTCCATATCCTCAATGACAACTGCCCCAAAGGTTTTTACCTCTTTAACGCGGAATGGTCCGGACCACTTTGACTTTAATTTGCCAGGGAACAATCTTAACCTGGAATTGAACAATAGTACAAGCTGCCCCGACGCAAATTCCTTCTTACGGAGCTTCTTATCATGGTATTCCTTAACTTTTTCTTTGTACAACCAACTTGAGTGGTATGCAGCATTGCGCATCTCTTCCAACTCAAGAAGTTGCACCTTCCTCTTTTCACCGGCCAACTCATTATTAAAATTCAAAAATTTTAAGGCCCATAAGGCCTTGTGCTCCATTTCAACCGGAAAATGGCAAGTTTTACCATAAACCAATTGAAATGGAGTTAGCCCAATTGGAGCTTTATAGGCCGTGCGATACGCCCATAGAGCTTCATCCAATTTTTGCGACCAATCCTTCCTAGAGTTTGACACGGTTTTTTCCAAAATTCTCTTAATCTCTCTATTAGACACCTCAGCTTGACCATTAGCCTGTGGGTGGTACGGAGTTACCACTTTATGCGTTACACCGTAATGTTGTAAAACTTTTTCCAACAGTGAATTGCAAAAGTGTGACCCTCCGTCACTAATCAACACTCGGGGGGTTCCAAAACGGGAAAAAATATTTTTCTTTAAAAAGTTTATGACCGTCTTAGAATCCGCCCTTGGTGAGGCAATTGCCTAAACCCACTTTGACACATAGTCAACTGCAACCAGCAAGTATTCATTTCCAAAAGAGGGTGGGAATGGTCCGACAAAGTCGATACCCCAACAATCAAACAATTCAACCACTTGGATATTTTGGAGAGGCATCTCGTCTCTCTTTCCTATCCCACCACTCTGTTGGCAACTATCACAACTTTATGCATGGGCATTTGCATCTTTAAAAATAGAAGGCCAATAAAATCCCGATTAAAGGACTTTATTTGCCGTTCTAGCCCCATTGAAATGTCTGCCATAAGGCGAGTTGTGACAAGCCATAGAATACTTTGCGCTTCATCACCGGTAACACACCTCCTTAACAAATTATAACCCTGCTTAAACAGATAAGGGTCATTCCGCACATAGTACTTGGAATCCGAGAGGAATTTTCTTTTTTGGTTAGGAGTTAGGTCGGGCGACACAAAACCACTCGCCTTGTGGTTTGCAAAATCCGCAAACCACGGCCTCACTTGAACTTTAAAGAGTTTTTCATCAGGAAACTCTTCTCAAATTTCCTTTTCTAAAGTAGTCACCTCCACATTGACAAGGCGAGATAAATGATCCGCCACCAAATTTTCTGACCCTTTTTTGTCTTTAATTTCTACATCAAATTCTTGCAACAAAAGGATCCAACGAATAAGCCTTTGCTTTGAATCCGGTTTGGTTAGTAGATATTTTATCGCCGCATGGTCGGTATAAACAATCACTTTAGACCCAATGAGATATGACCTAAATTTTTCTAGTGCATACACTATTGCAAGCAATTCTTTTTCTGTTGTGGCATAATTAATTTGCGCCTCATTAAGAACTTTGCTTGCATAGTGTATAACATGAAATTTTTTGTCTTTTCTTTGGCCTAAAACTGCTCCAATAGCATAGTCGCTAGCATCACACATTAGCTCAAAATTTAAATTCCAATCCAGAGCAACTATGATTGGAGCGGTAACCAATTTTTCTTTCAAAATCTCAAAAGCTTTTAAACATTCATCAGATAAGAGAAATACCTGGTCCTTGGCCAGCAAGTTACTCAAAGGCCTAGCCACCTTTGAGAAGTCTTTGATGAATCACTGGTAGAAACCGACATGCCCAAGAAAGCTTCGGATACCCTTTAAGTTAGCCGGAGGAGGCAACTTCTCAATCACATCTACCTTAGCACGATCCACTTCAAGCCCTTTTGACGAGACTTTGTGACCGAGAGCAATCCCCTTCGTTACTATAAAGTGGCACTTCTCCCAATTTAGCACCAAATTAGTCTTCACACACCTTTCAAGCACGGTTTCTAAATTTTCCAAACATAAACCAAAAGAACCACCAAACACCGAAAAGTCATCCATGAAAACTTCCATTATTTTCTCTATAAGATCGACAAAAATAGCTTGCATGCATCTTTGGAAAGTTGTCGGCGCATTACACAACCCAAAGGGCATTTTGCGGTAAGCGAAGATTCCAAACGGACACGTGAAAGCCGTCTTCTCATGATCGGCCGGGTCAACCGCAATTTGGTTGTACCCAGAATAGCCATCTAGAAAACAATAGAATTGTTGTCCCGGGAGTCTCTCTAACATTTGGTCCATGAACGGAAGTGGGAAGTGGTCTTTCCGAGTTGCGGTATTCAACCGCCTATAGTCAATGCACATTCTCCACCCCGTTGCTACCTTTATTGGGATCAACTCATCTTTCTCATTACGAATAACGGTAATGCCACCCTTTTTAGGAACCACATGCACCGGACTCACCCAAGGGCTATCCAAAATAGGGTAAATCATTCTCGCATCCAATAGCTTGACAACTTCCTTCCTAACAACCTCTTTCATTGTAGGATTTAAGCGGCATTATGGTTGAGCCACCGACTTAAAATCCTCTTCCATTAAAATTTTGTGCATACAATAGGAAGGACTAATTCCTTTTAGATCGGAAAGAGTCCACCCCATCGCTTCTTGATTCTTTTTTAACACATCAATTAAACATGATTCTTCCTTTTTGGACAAAAGGTTGCTAATGATAACCGGCTTTTCTTCGGTTTCATCTAGAAATGCATACTTCAAGTTGTTTGGTAACTCCTTCAATTCAATTATTCGGTTTTCATCATTGACCTCCTTTTTTAATACTTCCTCCTCCACTTCCCATGGTTGCAACTCCTTAAGACTATCGAGTTCTCTTAAACATTCATCAAGAGCTTCTTCTTCTTCAAGAGTGAAAACTTCAAAGGAGTCATTAAGGGCTAGCTCCATGGGAGTTATGTCATGAACATGTTTTGCAACTTCAAAGGTGGCTTCTTCAATTACATCAATCCGGAAACTATCACGTTTTTCATTTGAGTGCTTCATTGCTTCAAAAAGGTCAAAAGTGACTTCTTTGTTTTGTACCCTCACCTTCATCAAACTGTCGTCTACATCAATCATCATACGAGTGGTTTTCATGAATGGTCTTCCGAGAATTAGCGGCGCATCATCGTCTTCCTCCATATCAATAACAATAAAATCAACCGGAAAGAAAAACTTGTCAACCTTTACCAATACGTCTTAAGCTACTCCATGAGGATGAGTAGTAGACTTATCGGCTAATTGCAACGTCATACGGATGGCCTTAATCTCAATGTTGCCAAGCTTTTTCACAATAGATAAAGGTATAAGATTGATGCTTAACCCCAAATCGATTAACCCCTTTTCCAACATAAACGTCGCCAATTGTAACCGACAAGGTGACTCGCCCCAGATCAACTTCTTTTCTCGGTAGAGTCCTTTGCATGATGGCACTACAACTCGCATCAAGAACAATTGTTTCCGGCTCCGTATACCTTCGCTTTTTGGTGAGTATATCCTTTATGAACTTGGCATACTTTGGCATTTGCTCCAAAGCTTCGGCAAACGGGATATTGACTTGGAGTTGTTTAAAGATATCCATGAACCGGGCGTAATGTCGTTCATTTTCTCTCCGAGATGGAGCATGTGGATATGGTAAATTTTGGACCGGAGTAGTGCTCACTACCTCCTTCCCTCTAGATGCTCTAGAGTTTCTATCTCTTTTTTTCTTCACTTCATCCACCTTCAATTTTTCACTTTTATTATTTTCAGCTTCACCATTCGTTTTGTTTTCAACTTCAACCACTTTTTCTTCCTTCTCAACTTCCCCCTCACTCCAATCTCCAACTTCACCATCAATTTCATCAATTTTTTTCTCTCCATCCTTTTTCTCACCCTCTCTTTTTTCACTCTCATCAACCAATTCTTTTCCACTTCTCGTCCTTATAGCCTTACAATGCTCCTTAGGATTTGTTTGCGTGTTTGCCAAGAAATATGGTCCGGATTGTTGTTCCGCTAATTGCTTAGCAAGTTGACCAACTTGAATCTCAAGATTTTTAATTGCCGCATCGTTACTTTTTTGATTCTCCATTGACATTTGCATGAATTACGTCAATGTCTCTTCCAATTTTGAAGCTACGACCGGTGGTTGTTGAGTTTGATAGGGATTTTGACGGTTGGAAGGACCACCCCCATAACCTTGGTTATGTTGATAGTTTCCCCTAGGTTGGTACCCTTGGTTGCCTTGATAGTTTTGTTGTTGTGGATTTTGGTGGTGTTGTGGTTATTGATACGGTGGTTGTTGTTGTTGATGTTGCCTCGGTTGGTAATCTCTTTGATTTGCCATGTAATTAACTTCTTCGAACCCGAGAGGTGGACAAAATCCGGTGTCGTGTTCACCTTTGCAAAGTTCATAACAAGCTATTTGTTTAGCTTTTGAAGGCTCTTTCAACTCTTTTATTTGTTGAGTTAAAAGTTCCACTTGTTGCGAAATGAGTTTGTTTTGGGCGAGAATAACGTCATTTGTCCCTAACTCGAGCACACCGGTTTTCTTTGAGTCACCCCACGGTTGTGATTCCCTTGATGATCATTAAGTGCCATCTTATCAATAATTGCAATTGCATCATCTGCACTTTTTGACATCAAAGAACCTCCCGCAGTAGCATCCAATAAGGTCTTGTGAACCGAAAGGAGTCCATTGCGGAAAATATGAACTTGAGTGAGCTCGTCGAAACTGTGTCCCTTGCACTTTCTTAACATAGATTTGTATCGCTCTCAAGCTTCGTTTAGTGATTCACTAGCTCCTTGAGAAAATACCGCAATCGCAGTTTTAGTCTCCATGAATCGGTTATGTGGAAAGAAACATTCAAGAAACTTCTCTTCTAGAAGATTCCAATCTGTCATGATTGTTGTCGATTGATCAAGGTATCACTCCTTCACATTCCCAATCAAGAAATGAGGAAATAGTCTCCTAAACAATGACTCTTCGTCAGCTTCTGTTGCTCCCATTGTGCCAGCAATCTCATAGAATTTTGTAAGATGGGTGAACGGATCCTCATGGTCTAGTCCCGTGAAAGGATTTTGATAGACTAGAGCTAGGATTCCTGTTTTCATCTCAGCTTGTCTTCCGTTTTGAAGATTCCGTGCGAACTGAGTTGTATGTCTTGGACTGTTTGTGCATGGAGTGGAAACTGGAGGTGGTGATGGTGGAGGTGCTGCCATAATTGGTGTGAAATGTGGTGATGGTGGTGGTGTAGAGGAACTTTCTTCTTGCTCTTGTCTTTGTCTAGCTTATAGCCTCCTCCGTCTTGTTCTGGTGTTCAGTCTCCTTGCGGTTCTTTCAATGTCGGGATCAAAAAGAATTTGGTCCTCAGGAATCTGCCCTCGCATAAAACGAAAGTTGCACACTAAACCAAACAAATTAACAAGCACAGGTCTAGTATTCAAAAGCTAAGAATTCAGCAACTATTGCGATGCTCACAATATCAATTTATATTCCCCGGCAACGGCGCCATTTTGTTAAGACAGTGGTAAAGTGTCGGGTTTTTGTTATCGTCTCCACAGAGAATATGAGATATTGCCGTCGTTCGACAGTTGATAAATTCGTAACTTTATAGTAACAAAAGGAAGTTTGGTTTTAAGTCACGGTAGCTTCGCATAAAAGTAAGAAATACGGTAAAATATTGGTTTTACGATTTAAATAAAGATTGTCAAAGTTAGGGTTTGGTAATCACTTTGCATGCATATGTTCGATCAACAACGCATAAACTCTTTTTAATGATAAACACATTCATAATATCCTCTCAATATGATTATCTCTAACTCACATTGTGATATTTTCCATTTTGATCCATTGTTGATTTCTCACACAATCTATCAAAATGACAACATTTAGGTTTAACATTTTAGTGAACAACAACATTCAAGACTATTTCTAGCTCAAGAAAGGAGATGGATGAAAACCTAGGTCAAGAGTTGGAAAATATCTTTCAATCAAGAACCAACACAAAAGGTTATAAATAAAACAAGGTTTTCACCATATATTAATCATCAAAGAGTTTTATAAATGAGGACCATCCATATACATACAAAGCTTAATGATCACCTACATCTAACCTTGACAAAATAAAGAACTTAGCCACTCATTTCCTTGGTAGCTTGCAAAAGAAGTTTCAGAAGAAGGTTGATGAACATCCAGGTCGAATGATCCAACTTGGATGAGAATCCACCTTCTTTTTGTTGCAATATGTTAAGAGATGAAGAAATGAGAGCCAAAAGGGTTATAGGGCACAAAATCTCACTCTCTAGCAAAACTATGTAAAAAGAAGTAAAAAAAGATATGTCCAAAAAGTAGCCCCTGCTACTTATAGAAAGTGGAAAAACTGGGCACGTTCGCTACCTGCTCGCTAGGCGAGCTGCTAGCGAACGCTCGCTACAGCCTCACCTAGCGAACATGTTAGCGAGGACTGCAGCTTTTCTTCTGTTTTGCTTCGCTATGTCCTCGCTGCAGCGAACCAGCCAGCGAAGGATGCTTGATTGATTCTGGAATTGCTCGCTAGGTGCTCGCTGGGAGCTCGCCTAGCAAATATTTTGCCATATGCTCACTACTAGCGAATGATGTCAAGAATGCTTCTGCCCAAGTCTGGGAGTGTTCGCTAACAGCTCTCTAGGCGAGGCTGTAGCGAACACTCGCTACTCACTCGCCAGGTGTTCGCCTAGCGAACCAGCCTTTGCTCTTCTTCTTTGCTTGATTCCTTTGTCAACTCTCTTGTGTATTCAAATTATATTCTTTCAAGCTCAAATCCTGCACAATAGCACACAAATCAAAGAGACCAAGATCATTTAACACAATGATGCATAATCAACAAAAGCGAGGCGGTTTAATACATTTTTAGGACAAAAAGGAGCGAAAGATGCCCACATTTGATAGCTCAAATAAGCACAATTGGGCATCTAACAGAATACAATTCAATTCTTTTTTTTCAAAACACCATCTCAAGTCACAATATAATGGCGTGTTAAGAGGGAACACTACCTTTTCCTTAAACTTGATTTATGTTTGCACTACAAGTTTATATAACAAATGATTACAGTCAATTAAAAGGACATTAGGAATGTTGGCCAAATTTTCAACTAGAATGGAATGAAGACTTGTAAGCTTAATCATTCACGGCATGAACATTAAAACCATGTTATTTCCATGGTATGATGAGCGAAGGTGATGTCGGGACATTGCTTCTCTCTAATCTTAACGTCATTATCTATGGCGAAACAAATTGTTGCTTCGTGACCGATCCTTAATTGCTTCAAAACTACACACGCACCATAGATCAAGAGAACCATAACAACCGCCATTGTCGAAATCCGCAACAGCTACAAACTCCTCTTCCGCAAACTTGGCCAGTTTAATCAGGAAGAAGATAAGTTTTGCACAACAACCAGCATCATTAAGGTTTATTTTGAATGGAAAACAGAAGCAGGGACAAGTGTATTACCCGCATTTGTTGCTCAGAGCACCCTGAATACCCCGTTTTCGCGACATTCTCCAGCTTCTAAAAACCACATGTGGGTCAAGGTTCCACCAAAAACAACAGTCAAAACCAAGAACAACTTAATATGATTGAATAAAAAGGCAGGTTGTAATACCTCGTGTGGATCTTCTATTGGACTTACACCCGAGTGAGAATGACGTCAAAGAAAACCAAATAAGGAATAACAATTATTACACGATCATATCAGGGAATCCAAGTCATATTCCCGACATGTTAATTTTGAAAAGACAAGAATTGCTAAGCATGCTTGGTCTGAGAAGAAACCCCATCGTGAGAATACTATCCAAGATAGGCTTCGACAATACCGTTTTCCCCCCCAAAATAGCTCGACACGAAATCTGAAAAGAGAAACAAGAGTCAATATCAATAAAGATCAGGATTAATTTCTTAAAAAGAAAATGGAAAGATCAGAGGCATGCTTCAAACATATTTGGGCCAAAACAGAAATTTCTCATTTCTTTCCAAAACGAGATTCAACGCCTCATAAATGTGGACTCAGTATAAAAAGAGATAAGCACATAACAGATTGGGGACAACAGATACGAATTCATAGAAAACCCTAAACACCAGAAATCCATTCAAAAACACTAAAAATCATAAAAGAACACTTATCTTTGTTGTGGTTTCTTCTTCTTGGAGTTTCGTCGCCGCGAGACCAAGTCAAGACCACCTTCTTCGCTATCCATTTCCGTCCGCGAATCCGCCGCCGTCGAAACCTTCAAAACCCTCACGCCAATTGTCACCACAAATCCACCACCAAAAAACCTTGCGAAAAAACCATTTAGCCGTGAGTATTTTTACTAAGTTTGTTTTCGTTTGTGTTGATGCAGGAAGTTGAAGAAGGTGACGAGAGGAGAACAGAGGAAATCGAGAGAAAAAAAGAAGAATCGCGAACAGAGAAGTATGAAGAAGAAGATCGCGATATGGAGAGAGCAGAAAAAGAATGGAGGAAGAAGAATTGAAGAGAAAGTGGAGAGAAGAGAGTAACGGCGGGAGGGGGAGAGGAAAATAAGATCTGGGGTTTTTTCATTTATGTTGTTTTATGTATGGTATCACATGCACGCTCACCCATGCACCATCACGATCATCACCATCCATTCCTTGTTTGATCTCTATCATGCGGCCCACATTGAACCCTTCTAGCCTTTCCGCAGCCAATCCATCCGCCCTCCCAAACCTTTCATTAGCCCTTAATCTGTTTTAATTAATCTTAATCACAACCTAACCTATTTAATTAATTAATTAATCATTTTATTAATTAGCTTTTTTTATTTTCTTTTTAAAACAAACTAATAACCTTTTTTTAATTAAATTATCTTTCTAAGTAATTATCATATTATTTAAATAACCTTTTTCTTTTCTAATTTAATTAGTTTAATTTTAGCAAATCAATTTATTTTAATTTATTCCACCAACTTAATAACCATTTTATTAGATAATTATATGATAATTTGTTCATTTTCTTAATAAGAAAACCATTTCATATTTTAAATAACTTGTATTTATTTGTTAATAATAATAAAATCTATCCCATTAATATGACTTCTTATTTAATAAAATCTCCTTAATAGTAAACTAATAAAACTTCTTTTTTAAATAACCAAAACCAACTTATTTAATAACCCCTTTTATTATTTTCAAAACCTAATTAATTCAAAAACCTTATTTTACTAAAAAAAACTAATTCACCCTTTAATATAACAATTTTCTTAAAATCCATAACGCATAAAACTTAATCCACGCGTTTCCATATCTTCCTATCCTCCGAGCACCGATTTATTTCGAATATTCCTGATCCCGCGCTTGGCTTGTTTTAGCATTTATATTTTGCATGGATTTATTTATCATTGTCTTTATTTTATCATCTTTATTTTATCGCATTGTGCATGTCCAAAGGAAGAACCTGTGCATGACTTCATAAGTCGTGCGTATTGCACCTTATATGCATCATGATTCCCCATCTTGATCCTTGATCCTTTTCAAGTTGATCAGTTTAAGTTTAGATCCTACCCCATAAGGAGGACCTTTTTCTTTTATCTTTTACAACATAGATAAACTCATATTCAACTCAATTCAACTATTCTCCATACAAGAGAATAAGACGTTAGTCATCTTGACAGTTGAGATTTAATTCTCCTACCCCATAACAATACAATCGAGATATAAGATCTTTTCTGCTTGAGGGAGATAATGGCATACTCGTCGATAAATCCGAGTGTTTGAGCCCTTCTCTCAAGACGATGCAAAGATCATCTCCTACAAGTTATGGTGGTTAAGTCGAGTGTTCTCCCTCGAGATGACGGCTCGTCTTTTCTCCTATAATCAATCAATCAACAAACCTTATCCCTTTGAAACTTTGACCAACAATCAATGACTCCTTAAACCCTTCAGAGGAACTACAAATACTCTGATTCCATTCCCGTCAGGATATGTAGGCACAAGATGCGACGTCTTGGCGAGTATACTTGGAAATAAACCACTAGGTCTTTCACCCTTAAGCAGATAACCCTTAACAATAAACAACATAAAACAAGAGGTTCATGTAGAGTACTACAGAAACTTAGGATGCTAGTACCTTCCCTAAGTTTAACCAACCCCCGAACCTAAACTCTCTAACTTTGTATTTGCATTGCATCTTGGGTAATTCGATCTTTTTCTCTTCCTTTGGACAAATTAAAGACCGGTGGTGAACCGATGAATTAAGATTCAAATTAAGTAATAATTTGACATCCAATTCTCACTGCGACAAGAGCATACAAATTAGATCCAAAGTTGGGATTTCTCACCACCTGTAAGCATCAAAATAAAAGTGAAATAAGATTTTAGTAAGTTCATCTTAGGATAATTGCACAAGAATTTGGAAAAAGACACATACAAGAAAGAAAAACAAGCTTACTACCACAGAAAGTGCAGTACATATTACCAGTTCATCCTCATTTTAAATTTCATTAGAATCGCTTTAAGTGGTAGCATGGCAACCCCATTTGGCCGCATCTACAGAAGGAGATGTTTGTTATCAACCATAAATAACTCCAGGTTTTACCAAAAGCATGATTAAAAAAAATCACGATGAACCGACATATTTACCATAACTCTTAAACACAACCCCATTAGAATATAAACTTATTCAATGTCTCAGACAAAAATCAAGTAGGCTCAGAACACAATCAAAAACAATTCAATTACTTTCCAAACACAGCCCAAGCATAATCAAAATATTCAGATTTTTCAAACACATAAAACAAAACATGTCTCAAACACAAATAAAGTGAAAAGGAAAGTTTTGCAATTCTTGCAAACATGTCGAGACAAAAGTAAAAACTCATTTATCATGATTAAACAGGTTTCAAACATGTTTCAAACAAAATCGAATTCTTTCCAAAACAGGTTCATGGCATTAGTTATTTCTAAAGCAATTCACAAAATCAACCCTTATAAAAGAGGCAAATACACACATAGGAGAGAGGAAAGCAACATGCATCACTCACATTAGTAAATTACACACATTGTAGAGAGTATACTTACACACATGAAAATCATCAAAATTATAACATACATACTATACACTAAAAAATCATCATAAATATACACCCACACTAGTTACCACAAACACACATATAGTAGGAAATTCACAAAAAAAAAACATCACAAGACCATGTAGATACACAAGCTGAAACATACACAGACAACATCATATTACACGCAAGGCAGTACACAGTTACCATACACAAACAAGAGAAAGGCAGAGATACAACACGGAAAGACAAAAACAACACGGGCAACACGGGTTTAAAACTGCAGCAACGACATCAATAATCAAAAGCAGAGCAAATATCATCACATACACACAAACAAAGAAGAAAAGAAGCCACAACTAGAAGTTAAAAGTGAGAACTTAAAAATGAACCTGTTACTATTTCCAAGTAAGTGTTCCTTTCAATCATATTCCCTTATTGTAGCTTAGGTTGCGTTGATTTTTGTGACAAATTAAAGCACAGAGTGTGTGTTTGGAATCACCTCTGACGTTGTCGGCTAACAGCCATGGCGCGGCAAAGCTTCATTTTTGCAGTGGAGTATAGCGCGATCGAGGGAGACGAGAGAGAAGCTGAGACATAAATCGCGAGATAGAGAGCGAGACGAATCCATGCGCAATGAGAGAGGGAGATGAAATTGAGATGGATGTGCTGATGTTTTTTGGTTACTATTCCCTTTTCTATGTGATTGCGATTGAATTCCCATTAGTGCGAGAGAGAAAGAGAGAGACACTGAAAGAGTTTATTAGATGGGATGGTGATAATGTTGAATCTAATAACTTATTGCTTCTAATTCTTACTTTTTTATTTTTTCTGATGGTACTCATAGGTGGATCGAGTTCAGCCCATGAGTTTGTTTTTTTCTCTTCTAAAAAAACAAAAAGGAGCC